>CABHPH010129382.1:33355-45694 GCA_902168325.1 Peromyscus nudipes
CGAGACAGGGTTTCTCTGTGTAGCTTTGCGCCTTTCCTGGAGCTCACTTGGTAGCCCAGGCTGGCCTCGAACTCACAGAGATCCGCCTGCCTCTGCCTCCCGAGTGCTGGGATTAAAGGCGTGCGCCACCAACACCCAGCCCAATTTGCACTCTTAAATCAGAATGTTCTTGGATTTTTATTCAGGTCTCATCTTTAAGATAAACTATGTGTTTTCAGACAGTCCAATATTTGATATTAATTTGAATCCCTAAGCTATGTTTCATTTGACTATCAATGTCAAAAGGACACCATGTAAGAGAGCTACTTTGAACTACACCTTCAGTGGCTGCAGACGTAGTTCATTATAGTGCTTGCCTAGTACGCACAAAGTCATGCATGTGCTTGATCCCTGTACTACACCATATGGAGTGTGGTGGTATACATCTGTGATACCAGCACTTTGGAGGTAGACGCAGTAGGATTAGACGTTCAATGTCATTCTTGGCTATATAATAAGTTTGACAAGACTCTGTGTCAATTACTTTCTGTTGCTATGATAAAACAACTTATGGAAGAAAGAGTTTATTTGGGCTTGTGGTTCTAGGGTGATAAGAGTCCATCATGGTGGGGAGCCCTGATAGTAATGGGCAGGAGCAGGAAGCTGAAAGATCATATCGTCAACCCCAGCCATGAAGCGGAGGGAACCAACTGGAACTAGAGCGATCCTGTGTAATCACAAAGCCCATTTCTAGTGACATACTTCCTCCACAAGTCCATACCTCCTAAACCTCCCCAAACAGAGCTGTCAACTTAGAACCAAGTGCTCAAATACCAAAGCCTATGAGGGCCATTTCTCATTCAAACCACCACAGATCCTGGTCTCAAAAACAAGCAAGCAAACAAACCAAAATAAAACCCCAACAAAACAACAACAAATCTGTAACTTCAAAATACATACTTGTGGAAAGATCAAGTTTTATCAAATGACCTATAAAGCAAAAACAAATGGTCATAATCCCTTCAGTTCATTCAAATGAAAGTTTGAATTAGATGCTGAGGGAGGGAGTGGCTTCAGTGTTTGGGATAGAAGCCTTTTTTTTTTAATATTTATTTATTATGTATACAGTGTTCTGTCTGCATGCATGCCTGCAGGCCAGAAGAGGGCACCAGATCTCAGTATAGATGGCTCACAGCCATCATGTGGTTACTGGGAATTGAACTCAGGACCTCTGGAAGAACAGTCAGTGCTCTTAACCTCTGAGCCAACTCTCCAGCCCTGGGATAGAAGCCTTTTTGTGATGCCTAGACTCCCTGAAATTATTCACCAAATTTTGTGTTCATGGGATTACGTACATTTTCCCTAGATATTTTATCTGTTCCTTCTTGGTTTGTTTGTTTAATGTTTGCCCTTCTGGGGATTAGATTAGCCCAAATAGCAAGGGTCTATGTATACAACTGCTGTGATCAATAGAGGAAAAAGGAGTATGTTTTCTTCTGCAGCCGTGGGCATGTGAGAAAGGATTAGCTTGGCTACCTGACTTTTGCAATTTAACGGATGTATTTATGGTGGAATATTAGAGATGACTTGTCTTGATCCAAAAATGCTAAATTTTTTAAACCTGGACTATGTTTTCAAAAATTCAAGATGCATTTTGCAAAGCAAGGGAAAATAAATTCAGGCTGCTAGCTTGGCAGCTGGTCTGGATACAGTATTTTGCTCTGTTTACTCTGTCAGGAAGCCAGTTCCATTTGATTAAATTCTGAAATTAGAATGCATGCACGCTGGAAGATAGCAGCTTCATGCTTTTATCCGTATGGAAAATGTGATTAAGGAAATGAACTCAGAAGCTGTAGCGCCAGAAGAGATCAATGCAACAGCTGTATTCAACCAGGCTCAATGGGTTAGACCTTTACTTTATTAAAATGGATGGCTTTAGCAGAGAAACTGTGTCCACATCACAGTACTGTTGTATTGCTCTGAGCTTGGTCCGAGAAGAGAGCCAAGTTGGAGCTGCCATAATATTTGATGGCAGCCGAGCAAGTGCAGATCTGTTCTCACTCCACAAAGCTAAAATTAAGCCAAAGGAGAGATAATTAAAGAATTTATATGCACAGTCTTCCCACATCAACATACTGGATTCTTTTCAAAATTGCTAGTATGTTCTAATTTGGCAGATTTTCCAGAATAAACTACACAAAAGCAATCTTGAAAGCCTGTGTGAGGTGGCAGCATCTTCCACTTTGCCTAAAGTAGAGTGGACTATGGACAATAATTGATATGTGAAATATTGTTAGAGAGCAGATCTGACTAGATAACTCACAAAAAGAATTTCACTATACTTAGTTATACAGTTACCAGAGAGGAAGAGAGGAGTTTATTAGAAAATATTTAAATTGGTGCCTATGATTGCCAACTCTTGACTTTGGCCACAGAGAACCTGTTAATGAGTTGGGAAAAAAAAAACAGTAGAAGATGTGGAGTATGTCCTAAGAGATGCTGAATTAGAGGATAACCTAAGAGTTTAGGCATAGTCATCATTCTGTACACTACGTCCCCTATTGATCACAGCAGCTGCATACATAGACCTTTGCTATCTGAGCTGATCTAATCCCCAGAAGGGCAAACATTAAACAAACAAACCAAGCTAGGCAGCAGTGGTGCACGCCTTTAATCCCAATACTCGGGGGGGCTGAGGCAGGCAGATCTCTGTGAGTTCGAGGCCAGGCTGGTCTACAGAGCGAGATCCAGGACAGGCACCAAAACCACACAAAGAAACCCTGTCTCAAAAAACCGAAACCAACCAACCAAACAAACCAAGAGGGAATTTACATTGTTCTAAAACAGGTGAAACACTTTATATTATACTTAAGAGATACGCATAGAGTGAAAGTAAGTTAAAAATAAAGCAAGGGAATGCAAAACAATTTTGCACAGTGGCTATGTGTATCTGGAGGAGATGCAAGCTGGTTATCACAGAGTGTTAGAGGGATTTTTAAAGCATGCTCTTTAAACTGAAGGATAATGTAAGTGCATGGACTCGGGTTGCATTTTACTCATCGTCATAGTTAGGGTTTCTGTTGCTGCAATGTAATGCCATGACCAAAAAGCAAGTTGAGGAGAAAATGGATTTTTGCCTTACACTTCCATATTGTTGTTCACTATTGAAGGAAGTCAGGACAGGAACTCCAGGGTAGGATCCTGGAGGCAGAAACTGATACAGAAGTCATGGAGGGGTGCTGCTTGCTGGTTTGCTTCCCCTGACATGCTCAGCCTGTCTTCTTATAGAACCCAGGACCACCAGCCCAGAGACGTTCTCACCCACAATATGCTGGGCCCTTCCCTATTCATCACTAATTGAGAACGTGCCTTACAGCTGGATCTCATGGAGACATTTCTTCAACTGAGGCTCCTTCCTCTGATGACTCTAGGTTGAGTCAAGTTGATACAAAACTGACCAGCACACGCATCCTCTTTAACATGTAGTAAATACTGTATAATTCATCCTTTTAAGAAAAGAGAATGTTAGGAGAAAAACCTCCATGAGAATTTGGCTACTGGCTACCCTGAGACAATAAATCATATCACACAGTAACCAAGGGAATTAGCTTTGAGCCTGATCAAATTTCAACCCTTGCTCTACCACTAAATAGTTCTGTGCCTTTGGGCAGTTTAGCAGAGAATTACTACATTCTGTGCTAACCAAGGACCAAAAGCTAAACACAGGCCTGTGCCAGTTTTACCAGTCCTCCGGCTAAGAATGGTTTGTATGGTTTTTTTTTTTTTTTGGTTTTTCAAGACAGGGTTTCTCCGTGTAGCTTTGCGCCTTTCCTGGAACTCACTTGGTAGCCCAGGCTGGCCTCGAACTCACAGAGATCCACCTGGCTCTGCCTCCCAAGTGCTGGGATTAAAGGCGTGCGCCACCACCGCCTGGTTTGTATGTTTTAAGTGGTGGAGAACACTACCCTCAACGACGGTAGCCTTGGAGCTGTGACCAGCTTTAGAAGTCTCTGCTACAGGACTCCGTGTGTCTCTAAGCTAAAGCTAAACAGTGAACCCTTTCAACACCAGCTAACAGTCTTAGGGGCTGGAGAGATGGCTCATAGGACCCAGGTTTGCTTCCCAGCACCCAAATGGGGCAGCTCACAACTGCCTCTAACTCCAGTTCCAGGGTATCTGACACACTCTTCTGGCCTGTGCTGGTTCCTGCATGCACATGGTGTGAGTAACTGCATACACGCACACATATGTAAACATCAAAACAAAAACAAACAAAACCAACAGCTAATAGTCTAGACTGATCACAACAACCTCAAACTGTTCCAGACACTTCTTGTGCCGTCAGAACAAGCTACAGCCTCTATAGCCATACTGATTTTCAGTAGATTTATTTTCTGTGCTGCAACTAGAATCGAACAGCATCTTATGGATTCGAATGAAAGTGCAATTTTTTTCATATTTCAAAAGTCATTTAACTGTGCAATTGAGGAGCTTCCACCTAAATGTCAATTGGAAGCAATTAATCTGCAATGTAATGACAGGCTGAAAGGCAAATATCAAGAGAGGGAGTTTAATAGTATTGTCTAAGTGCTTTCCAAGCAATGAATATACTCAATTAAACCATATGCTTGGAGATTCTTATCAGTATTTGGCAGTATCTATCTGTATGAAAAGACATTTTCAAAGATGAAATACATAAAACCTCATTAAAACTCTGTGTTAACAGTTGAGCGTTTGCTGCTGATTTGATGTTATAAGGAACACAACTCTGAACTCCAGGTAAGTGAAATGCTGTTCCCTGCCCCCTACCCCCACCAAGAATTTAATCCTTTTAGAATTACAATAAGTTGTACTCACTCATATATGTGCATGTGGGGGCCACAGGCAGACATCATGTGTCTTCCTTCATTGTTCCCTACATTATTCCCTCATGACAGAGCCTCTCACTGAACCTGAAGCTGGATTTTAGCTAGGTTGGCTGGTCACCATGCTGTCATCTGCCTATCTTTGCCCACCAGTGCTGGGTTTACAGCCCCATGTAGCCATGCTCGGCTTTATGTGGGTGCTAGGGATTTGAACCCCGGTCCTCATGCTTGCACAGCAAGTCCTCTTAAGACCATTGAGCTATCTCTCCAGTCCCTCAATTACTCTTACATTTTAAATTTCATCAGAATAAATTTTTGGAAATTCGTTCTTTCTTATGTAAGTTCCCATTGTCCCATTGGGAACAATGAGCAAAAAGTGCAGGGGTGTAAATCCTTACCAGATCAGAGATAATATGAAAGTGTTAATAAGGAACATATATTGTGAGAGACAGAAACAGCAGGCAAAATCTAAGAGAGAGAGAGAAGAGGGAGCACCTTGAAGGAAAATGGGAACCCTTTTGCAACAGTTATTTGGCCTTGTTGTGTGGACACTAGCTGGTCAGGTAAGAGGCATATCACTATCTTGTTAAGTAAAACATTCCATAGCACCATTTGCCCTTCTGAGCCCAGTCATGGGAAATCAAGATCTGGATATTTGTATAAATTATTACAAGTCACTGGGCTGGCTCTAAGTATCAGAGTCTAATTGTTAAAGACAGGGAATATTTGCTATAAGTTTAGCATTTTTGTTTCTACACCTACACAGGCCTTAACTTTGTCTCTTGGCTCACAATATCTGAAATATTTCCTAACTGGCTCTTTACAAAAAAATTGCCAACCCATCACAGGACGATTGTGACAAGCAGATATAGCAACCTCTGTGAAGTGGCTAGCAGCAATACAGAATGGAGCAAGTACCCACATTCTTTACCAATATTCTATTCTGGGCATGTTCTCCATGCCTCCATATTTTAAAATAAGTATAAATAAGGAAAATGTTACCTGCCTCAAATGTTCACATGCATAAGTGTCAGCTGAAATCTTGGGTTAGGATCTAAGTTTCTATTACAGTCCCAGAAGCAGGCTGATCAAAAACTGAAGCAAATCTTTTTTTTTTGCTTTTTTTTTTTTTTTTTTTTTGCTTTTTGTTTTTCGAGACAGGGTTTCTCTGTGTAGCTTTGCGCCTTTCCTGGAACTCGCTTTGTAGACCAGGCTGGCCTCGAACTCACAGAGATCCGCCTGCCTCTGCCTCCCAAGTGCTGGGATTAAAGGCGTGCGCCACCAACGCCCGGCCAAAAGTGAAGCAAATCTTAAAGCACAATTTGCCTTAATGTTATATACATCGACTCCAGTGAGATCATCTTAGACCAAAGTGCTAACAAGTACTATCCTTGTGGCTAAGCAAGATGGCTTGGCAGGTAAGAGGTACTTGCCACCAAGCCCAATGACTTGAGTTCCATTTCTAGAACCCATGAGGTACGACAGAACTGACTTGGATAGTTGGCCTCTGACCTCTACACAGCTGCCATGGAGTGTTGCACACATATGCTAAATTAAAAAAAAATACTGCCCTTGCCTTCTTGGAATGTTCCTTCTTCAGTTTTGATTCTAAGGAAAAATAGCCTGTCTATGAAGTTTTATTTATTCATTCATTAAACAAACACTATAGGTATAAAAAACGTCGGTGGTGGCGCACGCCTTAATCCCAGCACTCGGGGAGGTAGTGCCAGGCGAATCTCTGTGTGTTTGAGGCCAGCCTGGTCTACAGAGCGAGATCCATGACAGGCACCAAAAACTACACAGAGAAACCCTGTCTCAAAAAACCAAACCAAACCAAACCAAAAAAAAAAAAAAAAAAAAAAAGCCAAACAGACAAAAAAACAAACAAAAAACATAGGCATGTTGAATGCCTCCAGGAAACTTAGATTAGATGAAACAGGACAGATTATATCTGTCCCTGGAGTTGGCTGTGAAGCATCATGACAAATAACTGAATGAAGGCTGGGCTCCAAGACAAAGGAAAAACAAAATGGAGGGGAGGTAGTTGCTTCACACTTTCTCAACCCTGCAAATTCATATATTTTTCCTGTTTAGCCTGGTTAAAATGGGCTTTTACAATGTACAGAGTCTTGATTAAGTTTAATTGGAAGAAAAAGGGTGAACAAATTAGGGAGATGAGGGAAGCTAGGTATAAGGCAGAAGTGAACATGGAAAGCCACAAGTAGGTATATTGGATTGTGCAATTCTTAGTCATCTTGCTTCAGGGACTCTGAAGTGTTCGGAAACTCAAAGAAAAAATATTTTTCTATGATTTATATATGCCTACTAAAGGAGGGTTGCCCTTAGATATTCCAAGGAAAATCCAACTAAACCATTATTTTAAAAAAAAATTAGTATTTCCAAGAAACAACTGTACTTATCTGTCTACATGAAGAGACACTGTCATTAGTACACCAGTCTTCATTCTGTGTCAGGGGATCTGCAGTGACATGTTTGTCCCCTCCCACCCACCCACCAGGACATTGACTGGTATAGGTCAATCCTGTGCAGAACAGCTCAGGTTTCTGTACTTGATGACCAAACTATTTGCCTAAGAACACTCCGGAAACTTATTAAAATCTTCCCCACTCTATAATTTTCAATCTATGAGAAAGTTGAAGTTTTAGCACTGTCTCCAGTTGTTCTTACAGAAGAGAATCTCTCTGGGAGGGAGGATGCAAAAATTAAATGCACAGAGAAGCTTTCAAACACTGCTTCAAATAAAGAAAAGTGGCGCCTTCCTCTGAAGAAGCCATTTGAACTTTTAACATGCTGTCACACACTGGGCTACCTAAGGTCATAAAGCATGCGCCACTGGCCAAATTCAGTGTCCTTGCATCACTTCCAAAGTAGTCGTTTTTATTTCTAGTAAAGAACTGGAGGACAGACTTGGAGAAGCACTGAGTAGTTGTGAAAAGATAGGGGAGGGAGGGAGGGGGAGAGTGTGATCTAGCTAAATACAAGTCAGGTAAGGGAAGCCATCACGGGGGACACAACAAATACACATTATGGAGATTAGTTGAGGAAGAAAGACCTTGCAAATGAACGGGGAGAGCCAGTAAGGTCAGGTATTGAGGAGCCATAGTCAACATTATGCATTTGGTTGGCTAAGAAAACAGGCAGTTTTTTTACAGAACTGAAAAGACCAAAGATGTATTTGTTTTTCAAGACAGGGTTTCTCTGTGTAGCCCTGGCTCTCCTGGAACTCACTCTGTAGACCAGACTGGCATCAAACTCATGGAGATCTTCCTGCCTCTACCTCCTGAGTGCTGGGATTAAAGGTCTGGGTCACCAGCGCCCGGCTCCAAAGATATATCTTAATGGGATCTGAATAAATGAACTGAATGTGTGTGATGGCTGGAGAGACACTGGGGTCTTCTTCAGGTGAGCACTCTTTCTTGTATTTCCTTTTCTCCCCCCCCCCCTTTCCTTCTACAATCACTCTTGTAAATACCATCTAGTACTAAGGGAAAGTCTCATTGGTCTCCTTTTGTTACTAGTCCCTTCACTGGTCTCCTTTAAAAAAAAAATTAGTATTTATTTTGCACCTGCATGTGCATATGCACACATGCACGTTGTGTTACAATCAGAGGACAACTTTAGGAGCAGGCTCTCTCCTTTGTGGTATCCAGGGATGGAACTCAGGTTGCTCAGGCTTTCCACAAGCTTTTACCTTCTCTCAATGGCTCCCTTGGTCTCCTTTTAATACCCTGAATGTTTTTAGAATTTTAAAAAGCATGCTAACAGGAGCCCCCTTCAACATAAGCCATCCAGCTGCTTAGCCCCAGGGGCTTATAAAGACTTGCTAACTCCCCAGACTATTCTTTGAACTCGTGGTATAGGGTCAGCACGTGCCTTAGCAACACTGCAAGGACACTCACGTGGTGCAGCAGCCTAAAGAGGAGTTCTGTTCTTGGGAACATTTACTTGTCCGGGTAACTTCAAAGGTTTATGTGGGTTCCTGCTTCCACAGGATAGTTTTTGTGATACATTGTAACATCGACACGTCGGCACATACTAAGAACAAGGATTTGGGCATCCACGGATGCTCACGTAAAATAATGGAGTTTATGTGAAGGCTCTCTTCCTTCCAAAGGAAACACAATAAACCTTGTTAACAGTATTACTCAACCAGAGCCTGACTCCTGATGACCATATACACACACCAGAACAGAAATGAAGTCAACTCCCTTCACCCCTTCCTTGTCCAAGTGCACGTCTAGGTTTTCATGACAGGTTCTGTTTCTTCATTTGCAAATCTCAGATAGAGTATGTTCCAGAAACAATTTAATGCCCAACCACTTCCAAGGTGATGAGTGCCTGGCCAGCCGTTGTCTTTAATTACCCTCTTTCAAGCTCTATAGTGTCCTCGTTTGCTAAGGTACTAACCTTTTTTTACTCATAAAATTTCTTTTTTTTTTTTTTTTTTTGAGACAGGGTTTCTCTGTGTAGCTTTGCGCCTTTCCTGGAACTCACTTGGTAGCCCAGGCTGGCCTCGAACTCACAGAGATCCACCTGTCTCTGCCTCCCGAGTGCTGGGATTAAAGGCGTGCGCCACCACCGCCCGGCAAAGATTTATTTATTTATTTATTGTGTATACAGTGTTCTGTCTGCATATACCCCTGCAGGCCGGAAGAGGGCACCAGATCCCATTACAGATGGTTGTGAGCCACCATGTGGTTGCTGGGAATTGAACTCAGGACCTTTGGAAGAACAAGCAGTGCTCTTAACCTCTGAGCCATCTCTCCAGCCCCCTCATAAAATTTCTTAATCCCTACTTCCCAGTGTTTAACTTCAACAGAACGTCTTTTTAGTACAGAATTAGATGTTAAACGGGCAAGACCTGAAGTCCATTTAGCCCTATTTTGCACTCAAAGCATTTGATGAAATCAGGATTCAACCTCTTCTGAATTCTCTGGCAGCTAACTTACTGCATTTTGAGGTGGCATTTTCTACTATTAGACAGCTCTACATTTTAGGACTGCACTATTTTTTCAAGCTTCATTTCACTATCCCTCCCCAAGCTAAAACCCATAGTATATATGTGGAATTTTCTCAACTATGAGTTTCGATTAAAGCTCTGGTAACTTCCTTTTAGGTATCTGGGATAGTTTGTTATAAATTATCTTCCGAAAAATTATCCAAGTAACTACTCTAAGGTGTGTCTGCGTAGCGTGTTCTGATAAAGGACCTCAGCTGGATGACCTTGGAAAAGCCACATCACTTTTGGACTACCCCAGCAGCAAAATTACTTCTTACAGGCTGCTGTGAGAATCAAGTAACATACTATAAAGCTCTGTAGGAGCAAAGCTGCTGATGGATCTTGTTCACTATTTAATTCTAAGTGCCTGATGCAGGCAACAGCATGCACAGAATAATTCAATCAGCTCAACCTACTGATCAACAGCCTCTAGCAGAATGCCATGCACTCAAAAGCAGCTAATATTATTTATTCTGTCAGCATCTTTCCTTTGGCATGATTTCTTCTCACTATATTAACCACTTTATTGAAATCCTCATCTTAAGATGTGGTTCTATAAAAATCACTGTGTAGCATGTGGTGATTTTACTTTATCTCAGTATTTTAAGTCTGAGTAGACAAGGGTCCAAAAACAAAACAAACATCCCACAAACTTCCTCCCAGTACTACTCTGGGGAACAGTATAAAAATGATCAGCCACTTAAGAGAATGTTAACAGTTATCACGGGAAGCCATCACAACCAATACCGAATGGCATTACTATATGCAATAAACAGTCGAGTGTGGCCATTACCTATTAGTTTCTCCATTCAGAATGCATTCATGGCTCTTGAAGCAGGGATGTGTGAAGTTCACCTGCTGCTGGGTACACACCTATCACTGGGGACCCTTAGGTAGGGTTTCTAGTTCTAGACCAATCTGGGCAGCACAGGAAGGCCCTGTCAAGTAAGGTATAAAAACTGTTCCAGGATTCAAAAAGTAAAGACAAAAGATTTCAAGTGATCATAGTGAGCAGAACAAATGAGAAGTGACTGTGATGGAGCCTTAGGTCCCACCAGCATATTTTGTGACAGCAGATTCACACTAATAAACTTGGAGTTAATGACATGACACATGTAACAATTCTTTGGAAGGGTATACACATTGACTTAACTTGGAATAGTACTTGTTTTTAGCATGTTTAAGATTGGAGGCTAGCCAGGCCTGGTGGTGCACTCCTCTAATCCCAGCACCTGGGAGTCAGTTCCAGAACTGTGACCCTGGGGGAAAAAATTAGGAGTCTGTAGACATTAGTATAAAACAGAGCAGGGGGTGGGAGGTAATGTGAGGTGGTGAGAGAAGATGTAAGGATAAAATAGTGTGATGGACATTTGTTTTCACCAACACGAATTCAAGGGTAGTCTGAGGTAAAAAGGCAGGCAGTTACGAACACTTGAGTTATAAGCCTCAGAGTAATCACTCTGGGAGGTTTGTGGAAATCAGATACTGCTGGATTCTGTATTGAGTAACTGTTACTCAAGCCGGGTGTGTGGCTCACACCTGTAAATCTCAGCACCTAGAAGGCACAGGCAGGTAGGGAGGCTGGTTTCAAGACCATCCTTAATACATGGCATGTCTCGGCACGCCTGGACGACAAGAGACTACATTCACAGTCACTTAGAAAATCCCTCCTACATTCTTCTTGTTGCCTTATGGATCAATATTAAGACATGCCCCCCAACTATGTAACACTGGCTGGCCTGGAACTCGAGCCTGCCTCCCGAGTCCTGAGATTAAGGAGGAGTGTCACTATGCTCGGCCAAACTTTTCTTTGATTGGGTTACATTAACTGCCCACATCAGTGAAGGTATCAGTAAATATAAAACTGCTTCTACACCAACACATGATTTCAGAGAGGCCTTGTTTGCAAGCTCGACCAAACTTTTCTCTGATAGGGCTATATTAACCGCCCACATCGGTGAAGATATCAGTGAAATAAAACTGCCGCTACACCAACACATGGTTTCAGAGAGGCCTTGTTTGCAAGCTAAGTGAGGGGAGGCATTCGTTCTACGCCGAGATCCGGGCTGCGAGGGCATTTCCCAACGCAACCAGACGCTGCTGCAGCACACTTCTAAGGAGGTCCAGCTTGACGCCAGGGGTCGGGTAAGGCGAGAATCTGCCTTGGCGGCTTCGGCTCCGTCTGTCGGTCCGAACGCTGGGTCGCGCTGGCGGCCGAGGTCCTCCTGGCTGATTCGGCTCAACACTAGTAACGAGGAAGCTGTCTCCGGAGACCATCGCCCACGCCATTGCCGGCGGGCTGAGATCTCCTTGGGAGGACCGGTGGGCCACCCTGTCGGCTTGATCGCCGGCCGACAGCGACACCGAGTTCTGGGCCATCTTCAAACACCGCCCGCAGTGTTTGCTTGACGAACGTCGACCAAACTGGGCCCTCGGCAGCGCCGCAGATCACGCCAGCCCGCGTCCGAAGCAACC
>CABHPH010129383.1:7925-60316 GCA_902168325.1 Peromyscus nudipes
AGCTGGAGCACCACCTCCCCCAGCTGGAGCATCACCTCCCCCAGCTGGAGCACCACCTCCCCCAGCTGGAGCACCACTTCTTCTAGCTGGAGCACCACCTCTTCTAGCTGGAGCACCACCTCTTCTAGCTGGAGCACCACCTCTCCTAGCTGGAGCACTTCCCCTAGCTGGAGTACCACTTCCCCCAGCTGGAGCACCACCTCCCCTAGCTGGAGCAGCTCTGTTTGCAGAAGTCCTTCTGATGTGGAGTTGAAATTGGCCTCTGATGGCTTCTCTTCACCAGGTCCAGCCTAGCATGCGTTTATAATAAAGGGTAGTGAGGTCCTGTTCCCATAGGTTGCTCCCCCATTCCTGCAGGTTCCTCTTTAAACACAGGGTCAGGTGGGTATAGTGGTGCACACCTTTAGTCCCAGCACTTGGAGGCTGAGGCAGGTGGATCTCTGTGAGTTCAAGGCCAGCCTGGTCTACAGAACGCGTTCCAGGACAGCCAGGACTATATCATGAGATGCTGTCTTGGAAAAAAAAAAATAGTAAGATAAACCCAGGGTCAGTTACTAACTATCCTTTCACTGTTTGGTTGGGCAGGCTCTGGGGGTGGAGGGAAGAATATGAGGTGTGGGGTACAACAGATGTGTACTTGAGCCCACTGTGCTTCTCCATCTGGGAAGGCACAGGCAGGACCTTCCCACAGGAAGCTCCCCCAGTAACGAGGAAGAGAAGGGAGGATGGGAACGCCCCTTCTCAGTTTCCTTACCCATCATCCTCATTTGCTTTCTGTTGCTGTGATACTCTGACCGAAAGCAGAGAGGAGGAAAGGTTTAATTCACCTTCTGCCTCCAGGCCACAGTCCATGACTGAGGGAAGTCAGGCAGGAACTCAAGGTAGGAGCCATGGCGGAAGGCTGCTTTGCTAGCTCCCATGCTGGAACGTGATCAGCTAGCTTTCTTATACATCCCCTCACCAGCCTGGCAGGATGGCGCCTTCTGCGGTAAGCTGGGCTTTCCCACATCAGTCATCAAGACAGTTCCTTACAGGCATGGCCAGAGGCCAGTCTGGTCTGGGCAATTGCTCTACTGAAGCGCCTTCAGAGGACTATGGGTTTTGTCATCCTGGCAGCTGAAGCTGACTAGCACATCCTTCAAACATGGAAATAAATGTTCTCTCCAAAGGGTTGCTGTAAACCCAGGAGGTATGCCTCATTCCTAAGATCTCAGTGCTTGACTGAGACGAGGCTTTTGAGATGGAGGCTGGCTCAAGCCACAAATTGAGACCCTGCCTCAAAACAAACAAACAAAAAACCTGTTATAAGGATTAAATACCATTGTGATTTCAAGCAGTGTTTCTCAAACTTGACCATGTGCACAAGTCACCCTGGGATTGGCTGAGATTCTGCACTGGTACAAACTTGCAGATGATTCCAAGATCTGGGATTCTTGGACCAGGGCTGCAAGAACATAGACACTGCCCCAACCTCGAAGGTCGCAGTTCCCTCTGCCTGCATCCCTCAGCAACTCCCCTCTGCCCACTTCATCCTGTTCGTGTGTGCCAGACAGTCATAATCCCCATGTCCAGTCACAGTGAGCCTCAAGGCTTCCCGTCTGGTCCTTAACATGAGAACAGCTGTCTCAGCAGAAATGGGGATTCCCTCAAGAGGACAGATGTTCTCATGTCCTAAATCCAACACTAAGCCCAGTGTCATGGATGCAGCAGAACTAGTGTGCCCCACCCCAAGGTTCCACAGGCGCCATCACTGTCCGCTGGTAATGTCAGGTGACAGCCATCTGCTGGGGCTGGGAGAGACTACCTCAGAGGAGAGCAGTCATTTCAGTGGGAGGATGGCAGCTGGCCGTGGACAAACTAAAGTCCGTAAAGCCTGGGAGAGGGGCTGCTGCAGCTGGTCCTCCCGTGAGTGGTGATGCAGGCTGTTGCCATGACAACTCCAGTGTGATTAGGCTGAGACCCTTGGTCAGATCTGAAAGAACTAATGTGTGTCAACAGGGCTCACGTGGGCACCGCTCTCCACCTCACGCTCCCCTCTTAATGCTGAGTGCTGCATTGTTTTCTGAGTCTTCATTCAAACACTTTTAAAGCAAAAAACTCCAAAATGCGTTTACATACAAGTTAGCCTCATTTTGTGTTTTTGTTTTTTTAATTTCCGTAAAGCCATTTTATCTTCTGCGGAATGTCTCTTTGAGGACTGAGATGAGTGCATGCACCATTTCTTATAAAATTGTTATTTAATCCTAGATCACAGTTGTTCAGCCAGGCAAGACACTGGCTTCCTTTTGTCCTTGACTCCCAGTTTCTAGAAATCTATAAAATACATTGTTAGAAGCCCCAAGTCTGGAAATACCTCAAGAGAAAAATGAGGTGAGACTTTGTTAACTTCATCTGCCATGGTACATGGTCGTTTTTAAAGGGACTTTGCTAGCTGCTCAGTTAGATGTCCTTAGCTCACTCCTGTCTTAACCTTGCATAGGAAATAACCCATTTTTTTAGGCCAAATATCTTGATATCCAGGACTTTAATCTTTTTTTTTTAATAAGCAAAGTTAGTGCCCATCATCTGCCACCTAGAGCCTGAGACAGCAGGATGAGCATTTTGATGCCTGACCACTTACCATACGGGCATGTGTGGGGAGCAGAGGAACACCTGAGCGAATGTGTCCAGGACCCCAATGCCTCGGACCCATGGAAATGGCAAAGCCTTCCCCGGCCGGGCTCAGGGAATTAGCACAGCCTCCCTGTGGTCCCTGTGTGAATGCTGACAGAGTGTACAGAAGGCATTGACTAAACTCCAGATGTGCGTGTCTGTGTCTGTCTGTGTTCCACCCCTCATCACCCCAGTTGGTCTAGCAGGACCAAGCTTTGCAGGATGTGGTAGACATGGGTAATATGTTTTGGTTTCTAATTTCCCCCCTTTGGGGACTTCATACGCTATGTTTTTATAATATTCTTTCCTGTCCTCCAGCTCTTCCCATATACTCCAGCCTCCATCCCTACCCACTCAACTTTGTGTTCTCTCTCACTGGTTTCATGGCTGGATAACATTGATAAGTACTTTTCTCATCTGATAGTGTACATGGCACCTTCTAGCACTGTGGACACTCGCCAGTAGGGGTGAAGTTTCCAGTTGAGCACCAGCTAGATTTCTCCACGCTCTGTGCCAAAAGTATGTAGTATCTTCCTGCAATAAGGCCTTGCTCTAAGGTTGTGGGTGGTAACCAACAGCACTGGCAATAGCCTGTAGAGTTTGGCGGGTCTATGGGTCCCCTTTGGCCGGAGACTCAAAAAGATGCCCATTCATTCCTGTTACTAGGGGGTTTCACTTGGTAGCGTATGCTATCTGGTTGGGGTATTGTCTTCTCCATTACATGTTGACTCTATTTACATGTCTTTTATGTATGTCTGTGTTTTGGGAAGCTTCTACAGTAGTAGGTCTCCTTTTGGGTGTTTTATTATTATTACCATGTGTGTATGTGTGTGTGAACACTAGTGCTTGTGGGGAAGTATGAGGACAGCTTTGTGGCCTTGGTTCTCTTTCCATCTTTATGTGGGTTCTCGGGGTCAGACAGGCCCCCTAGCTTGTACAGAAAGTGCCTTGACCTGATAAATCATTTTGTCACCCTCATTTCTGAAACAGGGCCTCATTATATAGCCCAGGCTGGCATGGAATTGGAGAGCCTCCTGCTTCAGCCTGATTCTGAGATTAAAGGTGTGTGCCACCACCATGCCTAGCTAGGTTTTTTTTTTAAATGTGTTTTATGTACATGGGTGCTCTTCCTGCATGTATGCACACACACCAGAAGAAGGCATCGGATCCCATTATAGATGGTTGTGAGCCACCATGTGGTTGTTGAGAATTGAACTCAGGACCTCTAGAAGAGCAAGCAGTGCTCCTAACCATTCTATCTCCCCAGCCCCTATTTTTGTATGCTAGCTATCCAAACTGATGTAAGATAGAATCTCAGTGTCGTTGGATTTACTTGTCCCTGATGGCTAAAGGTGTTGAAGATCGCGTCACCTGCTTGTGGCCCTTTGGACTTTATTTGAGACGTGTTGTTCATCTGTCCATTTGCTTATTGATTCATTGACTTGCTCTTCTGGTGTTAAAATTGTGGTTAATCTTTTGGTTCTTTTTAAGTTCTTCATATACTCTGGCTATATGAAGGTTGGATATGGACCATATGTTGTGGTGAAAGACCCCTGAGGCTAGTAAATTTCTGTGTTGGTAATGACAAGGTCTGTGTAAACTTCATGCTTCAGAGCCTAAGATAACTAAGGGGTAGGAAAAAAGCAAATTTTACAGTTCATGTCAGGAACCCTGCAGGTCTCCTTAAACAATGTTGGCCACTGGGAAATAACACTGGATGGTTTCTGTTATAGCTCCTGTGGGGTTAGAGCAGACTTAGTCCAGAGACCCAGGAATCTTTAGAACCAGAGTCACTGGTCTCATTCTGTGATCAGATTCTGCCTCCTGTGTCTTGCTGAGTTTGTTGTTAGGGAGAGTATGTGGACATTAGTATGGCTGCTGCCATGGGCCTGTGCCTACTTATTTGTATTTCTCCTAAGTTCTTTCAGGGTCAGAAAAGGCCAGGCTCAAGTCACAGAACCTTCCAGAGATACCATCTGAAAGAGGTGACATTTAATGGGAAGATCTTAGGTCACTGAGGGATATGGTAGCCCTCATAGGACCCCTTGAAAGTTCACACAAGGAGATTGCTGTAAAAAGACCAAGACTGGTTTGAGATGTGGTTTCTTCTCCACATACACTCCACCATTCTCCATTCACCATAGGCCAGGCCATCTAGATCCTCACCCCCTGAAATGGTGAGCTGAATAACTGTTTTTCCTCTGAATTTAGCCCTTCTCAGGTGTGCTGCTGTGGTAATAAAAAGCTGGCTAATGGGTTGAGGGGTAGGTATGTGGTTGCTGAAGGTTTATCAGAGTTGCTTTGAGGGAAGAGAGAGGGCTTCTCAGCCCTTAATATTACTTTGAGGGAAGGATCTCACAGTTGCTAACAGTTGAATGCTTTTCCCCTTGGCCTCAGTGGCAACTTTGTGAGATGACAGTGTACTATCACAATTGGGTATAGGTTCATGCAGTCTACTAATCTTTGGTTTGAAACAAGCTCTCATGCATCCCAGGCTAGCCTAAAACTCACCACATAGCTGAGGCTAGCCTTGCTGCCCTGATCCTCTTGCCTCTACCTCCTAATGCAGTGGTCCTCAACCTTCCTAATGCTGCAGGCTTTTAATACAGTTCCTCATGTTGTGGTAATCCCCAACCATAAAATTATTTTCATTGCAACTTCATAACTGCAGTTTTGCTACGGTTATGAACTGTAATGTAAATATCTGTGTTTTCTGTTGGTCTTAGGCGACCCCTGTGAAAGGGTCGTTCAACCCCCAAAGTGGTTGAAACTCACAGGCTGAGAACTGATGTGCTAATGTATTTACTACCATACCCAGCTAGTCTACTAATCATATCCAGGTCTCTCAGTTTTACATACATATATACGTGTGTGTGGGGGGGGGGGAGGGTCAACTGGGTAGGTCTGTTGCCCAGTCTAGTAACCAAGAATGCAAGAATGCATTCTGTGCTTACAGAGGACTCAAGCTAGGTTCCTAGCAACCACCTAAATCCATCAGCTCCAGGTGGATGCAATACTCTCTTCTGCCACCATAGGCACCTGTACTCACTTGCACTCATATGCACACAGACAGACATATGCATACAATTACAAATACATCTTAAAATCATTTAACTGCTCTTGGTTTTGCTAGGTGGTAGGGATAGAACGTAGGCCCTTGTGCATGCCAGGCAGGTGATCTACCACTGCGCTACAGCCTCAGCCTAAACGCTTTAGATTCTTTCCTTTCTTTCCTCATTTCTTTCTTCCTTTCTTTCTTTCTTGCTCTCCTTCCCCACCCCCTAGTCTTTTCTTTCGCCTCTGGCTGGCCCATAACTCACAGTACAGCCTACGCTGCATCGGACTTGTGTACAAGTATTTGCTGCCATGCCTGGCCTAAATCTCCTGTAAAGAAAATGCATTTTAGATTGGCTCAGACAAAGCACATTTACTAATTAGGTGACCCAGAAAGAGTGTCAGGAAAAGATAGCATAAACCAGCTGCCAAGCCTGTGTTAACAGAGATTAGGGTGGGTAAGAGGCTGATTGACATTCATGAGGTAGCATGGAAGTCAGAGACAGACAGACAGTCACAAACTGGGGGATGGACAGAAATCTCTCACTAGTAAGTCCTAGCCCACATACGAAGCAAACTAATACAGTGGTTTTGAGACTTTATCACTAAGTAACACGGGTCAAGATACTGGATTAGTAAAGAAAAAAACAAAAAAGTTCGAGGTCCACTGCAGTGAACACTACCTCTATAAGCATGGTAGGAATGGCCGAGTAGCTTTCCCAGTTTTAGAATCCAGTCACAGATAAAACAGAGAAGGCAAATAAATATGCTTGCAGAACCAGAATGGGGATTTAATCTCTCTGCAGGGTCTTCTGTTAGCAAGCAAAATGGACACAAGTTGGCCTTTGGAAGCTGGAATGAGAGAGAGGAAGCATGATGTGTGTGTGGTGGGGGTGGGGCACTCTTGGGCTCTCAGCAGGGAGCCTACACTACACTGAGGACTGAGTGGACAGACGCTTCGTCCATTACCAAAGTCACAAATTTGGGTAACTAATGGAAGAATGCTATACCTATGTATAATGAATGTCATTTGTTTTTTCAAGAACTGGCATTATAAAGTCAGAGACGTGTTCTTATATAGAAAAGAAATAAGTGAATTTTCTGCACAAGAAGAGAGCTTCATTGTTGTATGAACTAGAGTAAACCCCTGATTGACTGCTTGGAGGACTGGGATGGGGGACTGGTATAAATGAGTGACGTCACAGGGTGAACAGTCTAAAGAAGGAGGTAGCCCGCAGAAGCGGTAAACCATGGTACCAAAGGTAGTAGAGGGGAGGCAGAGAGTTTTAATGTCACATGAAGCTGTTAGGGGTGGTGGCGGTGGTGAGGAAAAGCTATTGACCCGCAGTAAGAATTAGTCAAGGGAACCGATGTGACATCGGCTCTACAGGGGAATTCTAGCTGTTGGATTTTTGGAAGCTTAGGCAAAGAAACACACGATGGGGGAATGCTAAGATACCTGCGGACGTTTTCATCACTGAAAGTCAGAAGAAAGCTACTGTGTGTTGAAAGCCTTCCTGAATTTGCCCTATGCGCACAGGAAGGGATTCAACTCTGCTGTAGAGATTTGCTGGCCATATGCCTTTTATTTTTCAGGTTACAAAATGAAGTGAGAGTCTTCTCCATGACTTAGGATCTTTGGAATATTCTAAAGCTAATTTCTATTTTGTACCACAGTCAAGCACTCTCATTGAAATTTTCACTTTTTTTTTTCTACACAAGAACACACCTCTGATTTTATGATGCCAGTCATTAAAAGGTAACATTTATTATTAGGTTTGGCCACGTTCATTTCCCAGTCTGGTTAGCCTCCAGAGACTGGTGTGGTCCTCCAGGCTGCTGGCCAAGCTGTGGACACCTCACAGGGGGGAAGGGGAGCTGCTGCCATGGAATGCCAAGTGTCTACTGTGCCGCCCTGTGGTGGTGAGGCTAAACAGAGCCTGTCTCCCTTTTCTTCCCTCTAGGAAGGCGCTTTTGTCTACTTGTCTGTAGTAGGAAATGTTGCAGATTCCCAAGGCTTGATTGCATCTTTATGTAAGTAATTAAAAACATTTGCATTTGAAATGTCTGAGGAGATTAATTGCAAGAATGGCTGTCGATGAACTGAATGTCTATATCACATATTGTATGATTCCATTTACATGTCCTGTCCAGAATAGGTGAATCTATAGAGACAGATAACAAATTAGTGGTTGCCGGGACTGGGGATGAGTGAGGATGTGGAAGGGAAAGTGGGTGACTGCTAATGGGGGCGGCTTTCTTGTTAGGAATGTTCAGTTAGATTGTGTCTATTCAGATCTGTGAATGTACTAAAATTGGAATTGTGTGCCATGTGAATTACATCTCAGCAAAGCTATATAGTAAACAGAGTGTAGACAGCTGCGGTGTGCCTCAGTGGTGGAGCACTTGCCTAACATGTGAGCCCCTACACAACACTGGAAAACAAAGAAAAGACACCAGAAAGCCTGCAGTATTTAAACTGGGTGCTTCCCCATATGTGCTTTATAGACATTTACTTTGTAAAACTTGATTTTCATTTCTGTGTGTATGTGTGTCTCTCTCTGTGTGTGTCTGTGTGTCTATATATGTGTGAGTTTGTGCATGTGAGCAGTGTCCTCAGGGTGGGGGGAACTGGAGTTACAGGCCGCTGTGAGCTGCCCAGTGTGGATGCTGGTATTGAACTCAGGTCTTCTGGCAAAGCATACATACCCTTAACGGCCGAGCCACCTCTCCAGCTCCCAGTTTGCTCTTGATTGTGTGTCTATACCTGTCTTCTAAATAATTCTCCAAACTCCTCCTGCCCTGTAGAGCTATCGAGTAGTTTCCCCATCTTCTTAACACTCAGTGTAAATCAGCCAACACTTAGTCGACTGATACTGACTTCCCAGAATGCTCTATACCAGTGGGGCTAAGTCGGCGAGTCAGGTGCCTGCCTCTCGTGCTTGCTCTTTTCAGGTTTGGCATCTGCAGTTCTGCATTGTCTATTATTTTACTCTGCTTTTATCTTCATTTATTTATTAAGCGTCTATGTGTATGGTATATGCAAGTATATGTGGGTGTGTTTCACGTTCTTATTTCTTTTTTTTTTTTTTTTTTTTTTTTTTTGTTTTTCGAGACAGGGTTTCTCTGTGTAGCTTTGCGCCTTTCCTGGAGCTCACTTGGTAGCCCAGGCTGGCCTCGAACTCACAGAGATCCGCCTGGCTCTGCCTCCCGAGTGCTGGGATTAAAGGCGTGCGCCGCCGCCGCCCGGCACGTTCTTATTTCTTTTATACTTTTTATTTTTAATTCATTTATTTATTCTCCGTGTGTGTGTGTGTGTGTGTGTGTGTGCGCACGCGCACGCGCGCGCGCATGTGGAGGACAGTTTTCGGGAAGTGGTTCTTCCCTTCTGCCAGGTGGTTTCCTAATAATCAAACTCAGGTTGTCGGGCTTGGTGGCAGGTGCCTTTACCAGCTGAACCAGCTCACCAGTCTTAATTTATCATTTTATTTTATTATCTTTGGTGCTGAGGATGGAGCTATGGCCTTGCTCATGCTAAGCACATGCTGTGTTACTGAGTTGTGTCACCCCCAGCCCTATTGCATTTCTGTCCTGTCCTGAAGTCACATGCTCACACCAAGGTCTTTGTGGACACTCTCATTCACTGTTAGTGTTAGGAAATGTCCAGAGAATCGAACTGTCTCATTTCAGTCAGTGCTTCTGAGAACAAAATGTGCCTGCCGTCTTTGGTCCCTCCGGTCCTGTGCTGTGTTCAGGCAGGGATCTGAGCCCCTTTTCTACCATCCTGCTGCTGTAGCTCCAGGCTGGGCTCAACCTCTCTGTGTTAAACTTGGCTTGAGGTTGGCTGCAAAGTCATGAGACTGGAGGTCCCAGCCTGAAGCACCACCCCGCCCTCCTGCGTGTTCCTTTGCTGCCCTTTGTCAGAAGGGCATGCTGCAGCTTCGACGCTGGCTGCCCTGTTTTTAGCATCAGAGAAAGGGACTAGTCCAGATGTGGCTCAAGTCCGTGGAACGTGAACATTTGACAGGTCTTTCTGTGTCGCCATCTTTAGGTGAACTGCCCTTTTATTTTGAAAGCAAATGCTCGAGAGCAGTTGCTGATCCAGAGGGTCCAGGCCATGGCCTCAGGCTGCAGGCCACCCTCGTCCCCTCCAAATGGCAGAGCATGCAGCAGTGGTGGGCACAAAGTCTCCCTCCTCAGCCATGGCCTTGCCTCTTCTCCCTCTGAACCACTGCCTCTTGCAGTTGTCAGTCACAAAATAAATGGAATTGATCACATCATCGTGATTTTTAACCCTGGTGTTGGACCCTTGGTTGTTCAGGTTTAGTAAGGTGGGCAGTGGGTAGAGTTCATCAGCAAAGGACATACCAGAGGTTCACATGTGATCTGGTGGACAGCAGGGCCACCATCAGGCCATCCGTCTGCTTTCTCTGCCATCTCCAGACACTCCTGGGCTTTTCTCACTTACCTCCAGCTGCAAACATTCTGCTTCCAGACCTGGGGTGTTTGCACATGCTCTGTTCTGGAGCACCCCATTCTTTACCCAGTCATTCCTGTGATATGAGACCTGACAGGACTCAGGGTTCAGTATTCTGTTTGCCACCAAGTGGGGTGGGACACACCTCTAATCACAGTACTTGGTGGGGTGGGGTAGGTAAGGCAGGAAGATTGCTAGTTGGAGGCCAGTCTGGTCTACATAATAAGACTATCTGAAAAAAACAAAGGGCTGGGGTATAGCTCACTAGTTGCATGTTCGCCCAGCATGCACAAAGCAGTGGGTTTGGTCCCAGATCAAACCACAACCATGTTGATAAAAATAAGAAGTGAATTTAAAAATTATATGCCTTGACATTCAGTAAAATCTGGAAGACACCCCAATATTTCCATAGCTAAGAGTCACTAGCCATCAGCCCTCTTGACTGTGGAGACCAGACACTGCTGGTTCCTATGGAGTGGGCCAGAGTTGTCAGATGAACCCATCACGTTCTCTTAAGGGACTGGCCTCAGTCCTGTCCTGTTCACACCAGCCCCACCAGCAAGGCCCTGCAAGTTCACTGCCTTCCCAGCTGCAGCTCTCATAGGGCCCTGCATGATGCAGTGGCCTCCTCCCTGGGATGTGAGCGGATGTCACAGTGGCCAGTCCCGTCAAGCACCTTTCTGACAGAGCACGATGAAGAGGTGGATCATTAGGGAATCTTCCTGGGTCTCATTTTTCAATCTAAGCACCACACTTACTTTTGTCCTTCCTAGCAGGAGCCACTTGCATACAGACCTTATGGCTACATTCTCAAGGCCCAGCAGAGACAACCCCTCTGTGCTCAGAAAATACTGTTGACTAAGCGGCTAGAGAGATGCTTTGGTCTGGGTCAGTTCTTAGCACCCCCATGGGGCTCAGAACCATCTGTAACTCCAGTCCCAGGGCGTCTGAACCTTCTCCTGTCCTCCGCAAGCACCAGGCATGTACAGGGTGCACACACATACATGCAGACAAAACGCCCATACACATAAGATAAATAATCTTTAAAAAGAATGAATAGAAATAGTGGTCTGGGGTTAGTTCTGTTTTTAATGTCTAACCATTCACTATTCTCTTCCCTCCTAAAGAATTGACATTTTGCATAAATGATTCTCCTAGATTTTGGATACTTCAATTGGTTCATTTTACTTCTCATTTATACATTATATTTAGGGAAATTTTTATCTTTTCAATATTGCCTTGCTTTCCGGTTAAGACAGTTATTTCTGAACATTGCAGATGCTCCACCAAGGTCGAGTGATGATGGTATGTGTGGCCTTACATGGAGACTCTTCACCTATGTGGTCCTCTCAGGATGGCCTTTCTTGAGAGACCTTACTAGATGGTCCCAAGGGAGAGGAGAGCTCCCTACTGCTTTGTTGTCATGTATCAGAGTTCATTTCTAACCAGTTACACCTTCTCAGTGTAACATGGGAACATGTTTGAAAGGAGAGCGAGCTAGAGATGTCCACTCTTGACTCCCATCATCTGAGAGTTTGAGATCAGCATGTACTGCCATTACACAGTTAAAAAAAATAATCAGGGTGCTCACTTTGGCAGTGCATAAACTAAAATAGAAACCATACAGAGAAGATTAGCCTGGCTACCGTTCAGGGATCACATGCAAATTCCTGAAGCAGTCCATAAAAGTCAGTAAAATAATTAGGGGTTGGAGGGATGGCTCAGTGGTTAAGAGCACTTGCTGCTCTTACAGAGGACCTGAGTTCAGTTCCCAGCACTCATACTGGGCAGTTCACAACCACCTATATAACTCCAGTTCCAGGGTACCCAACAGCCTCTTTTGGGCATCCATATACAAGTGTGTGTACACACATGCACACAAACACACACACGTATTCCACATATTCATTCTCTCTCTCTCTCTCTCTCTCTCTCTCTCTGTAAATCTTTTAAAAATACTAGTAGCAATTAAAGCAGGAATAAATATGGCCTCTAAAGTGCTGGTCTGAAAAGATTCTTGAATATACTACTTTCCAGTTATTACCTGGAAGGGTGGGGTGGCTGTTGCTGCTAAACACTGTCCATTTGGGGTTCACGCTGAGGTTGAGGCTGCATCCTCCTAGACCCTCAGCTCTCACTTGTCTTCTGTTAGCAAATATGTTGAGTGCTTTCAGAACTTGAACTATATCAAGTTCAAGGCAGTGCTAATGCTCAGCTTGCTCTCCCAACTCTCATACAGTCCAGGATTCCCTGCCCAGGGAGTGGTACCACCAACAGTGGGCATGTCTTGCCACCTTGCTTAATGATATCACAACAGCCCCAACCTCCACCCCAGAAGCTCATCTCCCATGTGGTCCTAGGTTGTGTCAAGTAACAGTTAACACTACTGTTCCAGGCTTTCTTTTAGGCCACCAACCAGCTCCCAAATCATGAAACAGACTTCTTAATAGTTATGAATGTTGAGCCTACTCTTATTTTAATGTTTCTCTTTATCTATGTTTTTGCCTTGGGGCTTTTTACCTTTCTTTCTGTCTTTCTGTCTATCTTACTTTCCTGCTGTCTCTATCTGTCCTGGCAGCTGCCTGGCTTCTGGCCCCAGGCATGCCTCTCTCTTCTTGTTCTCTTCTTTCTTCTCTCCTCTCAAGCCTAGATTTCTCCTATTCTCTCTGCTTGCCAGCCTTGCCCATCCCTCTTCTGCCTAGCTATTGGCCATTCAGCTTTTTATTAGACCAATCAGGTGCCTTAGGCAGGCAAGGTGAAACAGACACACATCTTTACATAATTAAACAAATGCAGCATAGCCAAATGTAACACATCTTTACATCGTTAACAAAGACAGAAGAAACAAATGTAACACACCTTTATACAGTTAAAGTAATATTCTGCAGCATAAACAAATGTAACACATCTTTGCTCAGTTAAAATAATATTCCACAACACTACCATCCTACTGTAGTGTGTGTAAGCACACGTGTGTGTGTGTGTGTGTGTGTGTGTGTGTGTGTGTGTGTGTGTGTGTAGATTAGAGGACACCCTCAGGTATCCTCAAGAATGGCATCTACCTCCTGTCACACAAGGTCTTTCATTGGCCTGGAACTCACCAATTAGGCTCATTGCTAATTGCTGGTCCAGAGGTCCAGCAAGCTTCATGTGTCCTCCTGTTTATCTGTCTTACCAGGGCTGAGATTGCAAGTGTGAGTCACCTGCCTGACATTTTTAGGTGGGTGCTGGGGATTGAACTCAGGTCCTCATGCTTGCAAGGCCAGAGCTTTACCAACTGAGTTACCTCCCCAGGCTCTAAAACCATCTTTACTAAATATTGTGTTTGCAAAATTTGACTGTGTTGAATTAATTTAAAATCCTGCAAACTATAGTGAAGAGGGCCAAGGATAGACTGCACATACATGAATGTGCTTGGAAACTGTATTTTACAAGTAGAGCAGCTCCTCTGTCTTCTGTCAAGGGTGAGGGACACAGTGGTCCCAGGCTTCCCTTGCCCTCCACAAGCATTGTGAAGGTTGTAAGACCGTGGCCATTTTCATTAACTGGCGTAAAAGGCTTACTAGTCATAGACCAATAGGCAAGACTAGAGGACCCAGAAACAAACCCTTGCAACACCACAGCCCCCAGATGTTGGACAAAGTGACAAAAACATACATTGGGAAAAAAAGACCTCTTCAACAATGGTGTGAGGAGCACTGGATAACCCATGAGGAAGAGTGGAGCTAGCACCTCTCCCACCTTGTGTAAAAACCAACTCCAAAGGGATCAAGGACCTTAATGTAAGGCCGGAAATGCTAAACTGCTAGAGAGAAATGTAGGGAAAACACTTGAAGACATAGGCACAGGCGAGGATTTCCTGAACAGAAATCCAGTAACACGAAGAGTAATGGCAAGAATTGGCAAATAGGATTGTGTGAAGTTTAAAAATTCCTACTCAGTAAAGGAATGAGGAGCGCCCACAGAAGGAAAGATAATATTTACCAACTATACCTCTGGCACAGTTTAATATCTATAATCTAAAAGAACTAAAAAAAAATTACCAGGACAGCCAGGCCTACACAAAGAAACCCTGTCTCAACAAAACAAAACAAAACAAAAAACAAACAAACAACAAAAAAAATTTAAGGGGCAAAACCAAATCATCCCATCAATTAATGGGCAAGTACCACATTTCTGCAAATCTAAACTAAAAGCTATATATGGCATGGAAGTAGAAAGTTGCTGTTTAGGGGAGAAAGGAGATCAGCAGAGAGGATAATTGGGTGGTGAGCATGAATAGAATGAACTGATGTGGTTGTCTGACATTGTCATAATGGAGCCCATTTGTACGCTGCCTAAAAAATTAACAACAAAAAAATTTTGCCGGTTGAAAGACTAAACACAGGCATTTTGCCTTTAGGGAAAGAATATGGCAAGGCTGATGGAAGATGGCTGTATTCTGACCCAACCATTGTGTCTCTGGAAATTCTGACTGTTGTCTTGGATGGGTTTCTGGCATTGGTTCTCATTTACGCCATAGTCAAGGAGAAATATTACAGGTAAGTTCACTTCCGTCCAGCGGGAAGGGAGAGACATTAGCTGCCCAGTGCCCAAGTGACACATTCATCCACAAGACAAAAACTTTCTGTAAGACTTCAAGACAAGATGTAAAGCTTTATCCTGAAATCTCAGACATGAAAGAGTCCTCTCAGTTTTTAATCCCCTCTCCCAACACTTTTACAGATAATTAGCAGTGATTTTTCTTGTTTTCCTTTAACATTGTTTTGGCTCCATGACCACACTTGCAGACAGATTACAAATTTACATGTGTACTGTCTCAAACGTTGATAATATTTGCATGATTGTGTGTCGGTCATGGGTAATGAAAACCCTTTACATATTTCATTGACTTTGGAGGAAGGATAATCGTCATCTTTTACAACAGATGAAACTGGCTGATGTCAAGATTCATCTCCAGGTCTCTTGGAGTCTCAGCGGTGACCTCACTAAGTCCCCCTGAGAACAGTGCAGGGTACTCACGTGTCCTTAGAACTCTAAACGCTGTTAGAACAATGCTGGGAAGGGCAGCGTGCTTCTGCCAGCAAAGATGACGTCTTCACTGTCTAGGCTGACCTGGCCCTTCAAAGGAGCACCACACAGAAGCCCACAAGTTTCAGTAGTAAAGACTGCTAGTGCTCCCCTACATAAAGGACGCCCTAATTCAGAGTGCCAGGTTGTACCTGCTTCCCTTTGTGTTCTCTCCACAGGCACTTCATACAGATCACCTTGTGCGTGTGTGAGCTCTACGGTGGCTGGATGACCTTCTTCCCTGAGTGGCTTGTGGGAAGTCCCAACCTCAACACCAAGAGCTGGCTCTACTTTTGGGTCTATTTGGTGTTTTTTAATGGCCTGTGGGTTCTGATCCCAGGACTGCTGCTGTGGCAGTCCTGGAGGGAACTAAAAGAGACACATTTCCAAGGGACTAATTTAGAGAAAAAGTACGAGTAAAGTCTGGAAACGTTGCGCTCTGATGTTCTGCTGTATGAGTCAGGATTGACCGGACATTCCAGTCAATACTTCCTTTCTACAGTGTTGTTTCCAGACAGCCGTTACAGATGGATGGGAGGGTGACAGACGTGGCTGTTGGTTTGTGTCCTTTGATTAAATGACAATATAAAGAAAGGAGGGCATGGGGTGTGGTGATTGCCTAGCATTCCCAAGGCCCCGAGTTGCACTCTCAACACTACAAAGGGGTGGTGGGTAGGTCTTCACTTGTAATAAGATCATATTTAATTAGATGCTCTTATGACTTGCATAAATGTTATGCCATGTTAGAAAATGAGTATTGCAGAATACTGTAAAGAGCAGGATAAATTTTTATTCCAAAAGAACCATTTTGCTTCAGCTTTTTTCTTCTCAGTGGTCTCTGTGGGTTAATGGTGTAAACCTAGAAGTAAAAGGGATGCTTCTGTTTTACACTTTTTCAAATTTGTGCACCCAGTGGGAAATGGTAGCAGTGCCCAGAGTGGTGGTGTACGTGTGTACGTGGCAAGCTGAGGAGGATCATGGGTTTGAGGCCAGTCTGGGTGATATGGCATATATCCTATCTCAATAAAAAAGAAAGTGGGGTGTGGGGTTTGAGAAATGGTTTCTCTGTGTAGCCCTGGCTGTCCTGGAACTCACTCTGTAGACCAGGCTGGCCTCGAACTCACTGAGATCTGCCTGCCTCCGCCTCCTGAGTGCTGGGATTCAAGGTGTGCGCCAACACGACCAGCTGATAAAATTTTAACAATATAACTATAACATAAATTCTAAAAGGTTTCATGCAGTGCAATTTGTGCCCTAACAGTCTGGGTGACGGAGAGGAGTAGAGCACAAGCTTGGTGTCTGTGCTCTGTACCACGATGAGGCAGGGCCATATAGTGTCTCAACTTGCTGGAGTCAGTTCCCTCTGGGTCCTAGGCGTTGAACCCAGGTCGTCAGGCACCTTCACCCTCTGAGCCATTCACTGACTCCTCCAATGTGGCTTTATGCTCCATGAGCTCCCCTGCTTTGGGGGCCATTATGGAGGGGGAAGCCAAAGAGAGACCAAGAAGGGGGTAGCCCTAGTGGTGGCTTGTTGGTCGTGCTGCACCTCTCTTGGTAGAGTCCCCTCTGTGGTTTGGAAGTCATCCCCAGAAGTAGTACCTTGTAACTCAGAGATTTGGCCCCAGATACAGACCTCACAGAATGTCTGATTGGGGCACCAGACAGGGCGGGTATTTTTCACCCCAAATGTTTGGAAATCGATGTTCACTCTGTGATGAGCGCACACAGTGCAGTAAAAACAAAGAGAGCAGAATGATTCTCACAACATCACAGAAGGTGGGAAGACCATGCCAGGAGAATGCAGAGTACGACTTTGTCTGTAAATTTCACAAACACAATGTAAGTTGAGTATCCCTGACCAGAAACGCTTAGGGACAGAACTGTTCCCTAGCTGGTGGAATATGTGTGTGAACTGTATGGGGTTTGATTCCCAGCATCCACACGGTGGCTTACAACTGTCTGTAACCCCAGTCCCAGGAAAACCCAATGCCCTCTTCAGACGCCAGGCACACATGTTACATAGACATGCACACAGGCTTTAAACATTCAGACACATAAAATGAATAAATAAATAAAAATATTTTAAGTCTAAATTTTGCTTGGAACCGTAAGAATCAGTTGCCCTGTGACTTCTCATCATATCCGTTGTGTGGATGCCGAAGAAACTGGGAAACAGGATTGGAAGAGCAATCTTGAGGTTGTGGGAGAGGGAGGAGGGTGATTAGAATATGTGGGACATGAAGGCTGGTGGTCCTGGGTTCTATAAGAAAGCAGGCTGAGCAAGCCATGAGGAACAAGCCAGTAAGCAGCACCCCTCCATGGCCTCTGCATCAGCTCTTGCCTCCAGGTTCCTGCCCTGTTCTTGTCCTGACTTCCTTTGGTGATGAATTGTGTTGTGGAAGTGTAAGCCAAATAAACTTTTTCCTCCCTGACTTGCTTTTGGTCATGGTGTTTCACCTGGCATGTACCAAGTCCTGGATCTAATCCCCAGTGCTGCATGGTTGGGCATGGTGGCACACACCTGCAATCTCAGCTCTCAGGAGGTTGAAGCAGGAAGTTCAGAAGTTCAAAGTCATCCCCAGCTGTGTACATAGTTCAAGGGCAGCCTGGGATACACAAGACAGGAAGGAGGAGGGAGCAGCGATGTGTTTTGTCCACCCCCCCACCTGCTGTTATTAGTGCTCTAAATTTCTCTTGCAAACCCCTTCATTCCAGAAAAGCATTGAGCTGATGTCTTCATAATCCATCTGAGGAGAGTCCGGGTGATACCTACTATGTCCTTGTGATTTGTCTTGGCTCCGCTAATCCTAAATGGTGACACCCGAGTTCTAAGAACAGGCTACATGTTGAGTTGTGAAAATTATAAAGCCTTGCCAAAGAGAGGCTGAGAGACCAAAATACAAACAAAAGGTTTATTATGATTGGTTGAATGTCAACTTGCCCCAAATTAGAATCACCTGTGTAAGGAGCCGCCCCTGAAGAACTGTCCTGATTGCCTCGCTGATGTGGGATGGCCCACCCCTGAATGTGGGCAGCACTTTCTGGCAGAGAGACAATCCCTGGCCTTTGCACTTGGCTTTTTGCCTGCGTTGGCTGATTTACTCTGTTGCTGCTGCTGCTGATTCTTCACTATTGGAACGGGTAGTTCCAGGCTTCTGTCACTGACTAAACACCAGTGGCTCTCCAGGAATCTTGTAGGTTTGCAGGGCCAGACTGGGTCTGCTGAGGGACCCAGTCTCAAGGATCAAGTGTTGTTACTATTTTAACACTAGCTGATTTGTTAAATTACTTAATATATACATATAGATGCTAGCTGAACAGATTTATTGATTGATTCACCCTGTTGGTCCTTTGCTCTGGAGAGCCCTGACTAATACAAGGCTTAGAAAAGAACCCCGTGTTTTTCTTTATAATTCATAAATTATAACTATGGTGTAGTGTGCACACCTGTAATCTCAGCTCTTCGGAAGCAGGCAGGAGTATCTCCGGAAGTTTAGGGTCAGCCTGTGCTACAGTGTGCAAACACAGTTTCAAAAACAGCAAAAATCATCATTAAAATACATGTGCCTGCTTTGGGTTTGTTATAAAAGCTCTAATTTGGGTCTAAGGAGAAATCATCTATAAAGAGAATAATTGGGCAAAGCCTCCAATAAGCAGGTTAGCTGCCATACTTCCTTAACTTTAAGTGCCCTGAAGTACTAGTCAGCGCCTGCCAGGTGTAGGCGGACAAGTGCACCAGCCTCCTTCACCCACTCTTTATTTGGAGACTGCGTCTTCTTCATGAAGCACACCTGGACATGGCTGCTCATCCCAGATTTAATCCATTTCTCACCTCTGCTTCTCTGTAGGAAACAATCACATCCATTGGTTAACCCTAAGTTAATAGTCGAGGCAATCTGATACGTTACGCTTCCTCGATGAATTTCCTTCAAAACTTGCTTTATTACAAGGGCTTGGCTGTAGTGGTAGAGCACTGCCCTAGTGTGCCTGACACCCTGAGTTCCAGCCCTACAACGCAAAAACTCAAAACTAGAATTGGTAGATGTGCAATGCTGAGAATGGAAAATTGGAAGAGCAAAAGGAAAAATCAATCTGGGTATTGGTAACATGTATCTTTGTGTTCAGCTACTCCAGAGGCTGGGGCAGAAGGATCTTTTGAGGCCAGTAGTTTGAGACCAGTTGGATAACATAGTAAGACCCTGTCTCAATGGAGAAAGAAGGGGAGGGTGGAGGGAGAAAGTATGTCTCTGACCAGAGAGGATCAGTATGACACACTTGGTTTCAGTTTCCTAAAGATTTTCCTGGGCGTGTATTAACTTTGGGACTTTACCATCCTCTCTCCTTTGTGGTCAACTTTCCATTTTGTAGGCTGCAGCTCTCTGTGTTATATGAAATGTAACTGTGGATAGTATGAAAAGGCCTTCACTTTTGAGAAATGTGTGCGCACAGCAGAGGCCGGTTGGCGGCGATCATCCTTAACTTGTGAAGCAAGTTTCCTCAGATGTTTATGTGATGTGGGGCAAGTAGACGGTACTTTAAAGTATTCAGGGGATCTCTTTTCAGCTCTGCAAGAGAGGCTCCAGTATGCCCCATGCTGCAAAGTTAGGTCCTGGTTCCATCCCTTCTGTCCCGGAAGCCTTATCTTGTCCACTTCTCCGAGCCCCTGTCTCTGTCACTTAAGTGGCCCTGGGTAGCATTCAATAGTAATTTTTGTACACCCACTTCTTCAACTACACAGGAGCCTTCTAAGGCCACACATGGAATCCTAGATTTGTGTTGCTTAAAGAGGTCTTTAAAAAAAAAAAACTCCTGTTTATGCACAGGGAAACTAAGGCACACAAGAGTTAGAGCACCAGTGGACTAGGTCAAAGTCCACTTAAAAGTGCTCCTTTCCAGCAAGATGTGGTAGAACACTATGTAATTAGATCCTCAGGCGCCTGAGGCAGAAAAAGCTCCAGTTCAGAGCCAGCTGGGCTACAGAACAGGACTTCGACCCCCAAAACAACAACAGCAGCAACGGCAACATGGTCTTTCTACCCTAACAATGAGTCTTACACAGAATATTAGACATGCCCCCAAGAACATAAAAGGTCTGAAAATCAGAGCGGAGGTGTTATGCACACACACACAAAATTAACCTATATGTCTTAGTTACTTTTCTATTGCCATGACAGAACACCATGACCAAGGCAACTTATAAAAGGAAGTATTTAACTGGGGGGGGTGGCTCTTGGTCCATGACCATCATGGTGGGAAACATGGCAGCAGCCAGGCAGGTAGGTATGGTGCTGGAGCAGTAGCTGAGAGTCTGTGTCTTGATCCACCCAAGAGAGAGAGAAGAGAGAGCGTATTGGGAATGGCCTGGACTATTGAAAGCTTAAAGTCAGCCCCCAGTGGCACACTGCCAACAAGGTCACACCTCCCAATCCTTCCCAAATAATTCACCAACTGGGGACCAAGCATTCAAACATATGAGCCCATGGGGGCCATTCTCATTCAAACCACCACACTAAGTACTTTCTGATCGCGTGGGTCTACTATTACACTTGAATGGCCCTTAATTTCATCACTTGACTTGGTGCTTATGTTCTGTCCTGTTTTTTATATTTCACTGATTGGACCTGCAGTTGAGTGACAGTAGGTACTGTTACTTGTCCTTTTGTTGATGTTGTTTGAGACAGGGTTTCTTTGTGGAGGCCTGGAACTCTCTCTGTAGACCGGACTGGCTTCAAACTCAGGGATCTGCCTGTCTCTGCCTCTGGAGTGCTGGGATCAAAGGTGTGAGCCACAATGCCTGGTGTGACAGCAGTTAGTTATAAAACTGTGGTTTTCTAGAACAGCCCCAGAGACCCTCACATTTTCGAATATAATCTTCATTTGCTGTGTCATATCCTCACAAGTGTCTTTGTTGACAAAGCCTTTTGCTGAAAAGTCCATCAAAATTTCCCTCTTTGCCTCTCATTTCTTACCTGTGGTCCTGTGTTAAGAATGAAAGTGAATTGACCTTTGACATTTCTTGGTTGTGTTTTGGTTCAGGGTTGTGCCAGTGGGATTTAATTAGAACTGGAAGCAGTTAGCAATTTTCTCCCATGTGCCGCTGAGTGCCCAGGGCAAGCAAGAGCTGTCTCCTCCATTAATTCACTTCCTGTCTGGGGATGTCACCACAATTGTGTTCCTTGTTAATAGTGACATCTGGTGGCTGCAGGTTAACAAGACAGCATGGAGTGGCAATTTGTGGTTGTGCAGATTTTATTCTAATACAGTAAAGCAGTTGCTTCTTGTGGCCTCATCCTCTGCCTTCTCCTGGAGCCTGTTCCATAGTAGCCCTCTACCAGATTGCCACACACCAACTTGACTCTTTGGCTCCAGAAAGTTGAAGCTGGTCCTGCTGGCTCTGGGCATTGCCCTCCCTGGCTCTAGCCTCCTCCTAGGCAGTGGGGGAAAGCTGCTGGTAGCAGCCTGGGTGGGCACCCCATGGGTTTGTGCCCTCAGCCACATTGAACCAGGTCTGGCTGGGATTCTGGAGTTAGAAGTCCAGTGATTTACTGTCTCCCTGGGCAGCAGGTGGCCAGGGTATTTTTAGCATCTGGAGTCTTTAGGGCAAGGCTGGGGGAGGGTAGACGGGCAGTGAGTTCCAAGGACATTGGTTCTTCCAAGGTCTGAGTTCAAAAATCTCTGGAGACTGGGCGTTTCCTCCCACACTTTGTGGGCTCCTGGGTTCTGGATGTAGGGTACCCACTATAAAAGCCATACTCATCTGTTCATTTGCCATTTCCATGTCTTAGGCAGTTAGTAAATGGGGGCGGGAAATGGGATGCCATGCTGGCAGGCATCCAAAGAAAGACGGACTGTTGTTAGTGCCCAGGCACAGAGCTATTCCTCTTCAAAGAGCTTCTATTCACTGTATTGTCCAGCCTTCATTAATCCCGTGAACCCCAAGGACGATTATCTTATTCTGTGTACCAAAGAACTTGGCAGTGAAAGCTGAGATGCCCACCTGATGCCATGGGCACAGGAGGTGGAATCTGAAGCGCCAGCCACTGCCACAGAGCTAGAGACTGGCTTTGCGCTCAGTGGGACCATGTTGGAGTTGCTCTGCCAGTGAGACCCTGCAAGAGGTGTGCTTCCCCGGCTCTCAGCCTTCTCCAGAATGGTTGGTACAGTGCTTAGCATGTGCTCCTGTGAGAATGGGCACATCAAAGCCCCTCGCGGCACTGGGCTTTCCCGTTCTGGCTCATGCAGTTATTTGACCTCCCGTCAGCCCAGGAACAGGCCCTGTCCTCCATCATCACTGTCTTTTTGTGAGGGGGGCAAACTCAGAACAACTGTAAAGGGGAGAGGGGTCAGTGGCTCCCCGATCCAGCCAGCAGAGGACCCGGGGACACCCTTAAGTCTGGAGGAGAGAATCTCTAACTGGGAGAGTCTCCTTCCCTGGCCCTGGCTCTTCTGAGTTCCCCCAGCTGGGTCCCCCCAACATAACCATATCTGAAAAACTGCTGGCCACACTGTTCCTGAAAGCTGGCAGTGATGGGACCAAGAAGGGGACCCATCTCCCGGAGACTTTACGGTGTTCTGGCCCAAGGGAGTCACCTTCGTCATCACTTCCGTGGGCACCAAGAGACAGAAGCTGTGCCCAGGCAAGTGGCCCCCATTCCTGCCGTGCAGCCCTGAAGAACAGACACCAGCAAGACTGGGGAGTTTCTGGTGCCCTCCTGGGTATTCAAAGCTGGCTTCTCAGAGCCCAGAGTACAACACAGATGGGCTGGACCTATTTGTCAAATTAGGTTCCTACATCAAGAATTGAAACCTGACACTCAAAGATAATCTAGAGAGACTCCTGAAGACCTTGAAGGTTTCAGACACTTACTTGACACTTACTTCCTCTCAGAAGAAGTGGACGAGGCCAACCCTGAAGTTGAGGGCACCTCTCAAAGGAATTCTGGGTGACAATCAGCTTAACCTGGTTGACTGCAACCTGTTGCCAAAATGCCACATAGTATAAGCGGTGCTTCCAAAACACAGGGGCCTCATGCTGGAAGAGTTTCCTTTTCCTGTTCAGGTCACAGGGAGATAGAGCCGGCCCACGATCAAGTGTTAAAGGCCCCGAAGGGTCTCAGTGACTCCCTTGCTTACCTTGTGTTCCCCAAACACATCTCTATCCAATGGATATCCAAAATGGCCAATGGGCCAGGATCTTGGGCTCTTGTGCAGGGCTAGAAAGCTGAGATGGAGGGAAAATATGGGGATAAGGGTAAGATTTTTACCGTGGGATAAGGTCAGTAGGACAATGCATTTCAGTAACATGGACTGAAAGCGTGCTGGGTTTGCAGGGTGAGGACAGGACCGCTGGTGGGAAACCAGCGCTTCAGAGAAAGGCACGCCAGAGAGCAGAAAATGAGAATGGAAAAGTCCGTGTACCAGGACTGGAGAGATGCTCGGCTGTTAACAGTTAAGCATGGCCGCTGCGTGTGCTGGGGATCCACACTCAGGCCCTCATGCTTCTGGGACAGGCACTTTACCCACTGGGCCATCTTGCCAGCCTCCCATGTTAGCGTCTTAAGGGGTGTGGTTTCGCTTCAGGCGAGTGGTACTTCCTCAGCTGGATGGAGAAGTGTCCGGTCCAGGAAACCCCACTAGACGCCATAGAACCTGGAAACTGAAGTGAAAGCCCCTGGGGAGAGTGAATGCAAGACGACAGTCACCCCCTGCATTTCACACAGTTCCTTCTGCAGCTCTTCCATCATTCCCGGGCTGGCGAAGGGCTAGTGTGGGTGTGATCTTAGTTTTGTGCAGGTCTGTGAGCACCATAGTTCTGTGAGGTCCCTGGAGCCCATCTCCCTGCTGGATGGCTACAGATTTCATAAATGCCACTGTTTGTAGTTCTATATTCTTTCCCTCATCTTGTCTCAAACCTCAAGTCATTTGTCTGTTGGCCTTGAAGCCTGAATTGGACCCAGTCAGTTGGATAGAGCCTTGGTAATTGGTGGTGAAGGTATCAAAGTACAGGAGCCGGATCTGGGGATGCCGCTCAATGGCTGGCTAAGCACTTGCATAGGAACGTTGTAACAAAACAAAACAAACTCCAGATCTTTTTCCTGCTAACGCCAGCCCATTGTGCCACATCCCTCATCTAGAAAGTGTTGTCTGTTCTCTGTTCTAGTGTTCTGTTCACTATGGAGTCTTATGGTCACAATCAACACCGCCTCATTTCCCGTCTTACAGTGGCTATGACGATCCTCATACCAAAAGCTCTGATATATCCTGCACTGGAAAAATCTGTTTCATGTCAGCCAACCCAGCATCTCCCAAGCTTGTTGGAGGGGCTGGAACCCGCTTTCCAGGTCACTTCACATTCATTGGCACTACTCCTTCACAGGCTTCACGGAACTGCCTCAGGATGGCAGCTGCTTTGACTTGAGGCTGCACTCTGCCCCAGATGGCATGGAGTTGGACTGACTCCTGCCGACATGGAACTTGAGCCCATCTCTTACTGAGCCAGCCCGGTCTGGCCATCTACTCAGCCTGTGCCCACTCCACACTGGCTGCCATTCAGTCCCAACTGGTTTGCTGTGGCTGCAGGGACTCTGAATCCTTTGGGTGTTCACGTTCACAGCCATCCTCACAGTCATTCCACAGAACTACTCGCTGAGGCCCTGCTCACCTTCCAGCTGAGACCCCCGGGGACAGACTCCTCACTCCTTACCTGGAAAGACAGGAGTTAACTTTCATTCCTCCTCTAACACAAACTTCCTGCCTTCCCTTCTCCCAAAATAGGCATTTGGTTAAATGAATACTTAGTGTTTGCATTCTTATGACTACGCAAATGTTGTTTACAACTGAGCTATTTAGGGTAGTGGGGTTATATTTCTTTTTAGTGCAATTCTCTCCCTTCAGGTTACATCTCTCTCTCTCTCTCTCTCTCTCTCTCTCTCTCTCTCTCTCTCTCTTAGTTTTCTACATGCTTATCCACAATTCAGCTCCAAACCCTATCAAAACTGAAAACTTGTGCTGAGCAGTGAGGCATGTATAAGGGTCCCGGGTTCATTTCCAGGATTGGAAAAAAAAAGTCACCTAAACTGGTGAATTTATAATCACACTTATAATCCCACCTCTTCGAATACTGAGGCAGGATGGTCTATAGATTGAGACCCTGTCTCAAAACTCAAAAGTAGGGTTAGAGAGATGGCTCAGTGGTTAAGAGCACTGGCTACTCATCTTGCTCAGGATCCATGTTTGGTTCCTAGCACCCACATGGCAGCTCACAACCATATGTAACTCCAGTTCCAAGGGTCCTGATACCCTCTTCTAGCCTCTGTGGACACAAGCCATGTGGTAGACATTCATACATGCAAGCAAACACATTTTAAAATTAAAAAAAAATCAAACTGAAAAATTTTACTGGTATAATTAAATAAGTAGGTGTTTGGTAGGTTAGAAGCCTTCTAGGAAACATTAGTTCTCCTGTTCCCATCCACACTGGTTGCTCTGGGACCTCTGCATCGCATTGTTCCAGAAACACATTGACTTTCTCTAGTGTTTGTGGTGATATTTTATTTGGGCACCTCAATAAAGCTTATCTGAGGAAAAAGCCAGCACTATATTAAACATAGAGGTCAGTCAATGGTAGTATATGCCTTTAATACTAGTGTTCAGGAGGCAGAGATTCATCTGGATCTCTGTGAGTTCAAGCCCACACTGGGAACAGAGCCAGGCATGGTAGCACACACCTTTAATCCCAGCACTAGTTAACCGTAGAGGTCTGGAGGTCTGTACAGGTAAACAGGAAGTGATGTAGCTGGGGGAAGAGGGGAGTAAGAAGGCAGGGCACAGAAAGACATATAGTTGTGGGTATACAGGAAGTAGCTCTCTCTCTGGAGGCTGAGGAGTTGGTAAGGGAGGTTGGCTGTGGCTTGTTCTATTCCTCTGATCTCTCAGTTTTCACCCCAATATCTGGCTCCAGGTTTTTTTTTTTTTATTAATAAGACCTTTTAGCAATTTGTCTTACAAGTGTTGATTTCAGTGTTACCTGAATTGCTGTCTTCACCTTGATTTATTCTTTTGAGGAAGGGAGCATGTGACCTCTTATGTCTGAAAACTGTCATTGGTCTGTCATCACAGTGGATTCATAGTTTTATTGGGTATAAAATTGTAGGCTGGAAATAATTCTCCATAGGCTTTGTGTGTGTGTGTGTGTGTGTGTGTGTGTGTGTGTGTGTTCTTATTTTTAAGTGATTTTAGACTCACAGAGAAGCAACCAAGTTGTGTAAAGATCTACCCAATGGCTTTACCCAGCTCCCCTTCATGCTGACATCTCACACAGCCACAGTATAGTTGTCTGAAGTAGGAAATTAACTTTCATGCACTGTGCTTTCCTGCTCTACAAGCTAGGTTGCGCCAGTGTCTCCAAAAATGTCACCCTGTTTTTCCAGGATTCTGTGTTGCATGTACTTGTTTAGTCCTCTAGTCTGGGCTGGGTCCTCAGTCTTTGTTTCTCACAACCTTGACGTTCTTTAGAATGCCATTGGGTTTGGATTTGTCTGAGGCTTTCCTCATGATTACAGTGAGTTTTGGACTTGGGGTAAGGACACTGCCAAGGCAGCATGCCTTTTTCCGTGCATCAAATCAGGGAGTATGAAGCCCATCGGACTTGTTACTGGAGTGAGTGAGAATTCCTGGATAGAAGTTGTGTCTACAAAGGCCAATTGACTGATTAAAACTTTAGTGATATGGAGAGTTTGGCAAGTTGCAGGTCCAGAACCTAACTACAGTTTCTCTTGGGCCATCTGTAACTGTCTAAATAGCCATTCCTTACCCTGCTCTGTATCAGATTTATCATCCCATGACTAACAGATAAAGCCAGACCTAATACCTGACAAACAGATAAAGACCTTTAGAATGTACTAGCAAAAGCTTAGTTTCCCACCAATTGAAGGGCTAAGCATGTGATCAGACAGAATCCAAGATCAGTTTTCCCAGCTTGCTATAATCCACCTACTTGATGTACCCATCCATATATTTCAAAACTGTCCTTATGTATGGCTGTGTTCTGTTATCATAAAAAGTTCATGAAATTGCTACCTTACTGGAGCGTGGTATATTTGACTCCAGAATAAACTGTCTTTCCTTCCTTCGAGTTGAGAGCTGTTTTTTTTTTGTTTGTTTGTCTATCTGTTTGTCTGTTTGTTTGTTTGTTATTGATGCTGGTGATGCTGACTTTGATCACATGGCTAAAGTGGTTTCTGCATTTTCCCACTATAACACTGTGACTGGGCAAGACCGTGCAGAGATTCCTCTTTCTTGTATTTTTGCTAAGACAACTTTAGGTTCTGGAATTTTATCTCCTTGATGCAGAAGCCTGTGGAAAACTACTCAGCTCTGTTCTAGGAACCTAAGGTCAAGATGCCCCAGCTAACTAATCTTAGCTTCGGTTAAGCTGCTTGCTTGTCCAGACCTCCCCCTCTAGCTAACTGCTTATCTTAGCTTCTGTTAAATTGCTTGTCTAGACCTCCCCCTGCAGCTGCAGAATGAGATACCAGGATATGGCTTTTGCCTTTAAAAAACCGTTTACCCTAAACACTTGGCACTATATTTGGGTCCTGAATACCAGAGTATAGTCCAGACGGCTGGAATAAAGACTTTCAATTGACTATAAACTGTGTCTGAGTGATCATCTCTGGTGGGCTCCCCATAACAAACTTTCTTTTTAGTTTAGTTTGTTTGTTTGTTTTTGAGACAGGCCTCATGTAACCCAAGCTACCCTCAAACATGCTGTGTAGCCAAGGATGGTCTTGGAACCCCTCATCCTTACACCTCCTCCTCCCAAATGATGAGACTGTAGTAGTGTACCACTATACCTGGCTTAAATTATTTCTGCAAACAGTAGGAATTATTGAACAGACTTTGGATTATACAGATATCCAGTTTATCTACAAACTTTCACCATATAATTTAAGCATTCATTGATGAAGCTTACCTGTAGCAGTTATTGCTAGAATATTCTAGGGTGATTTTCTGTTCTTTTCCTTCCTTTTACACTTAGGAGTTGGCATTCACTTGTAAGGTAGGCTGTGCCTTCCCCTTCATGGACTTGGTCATTCAATTATTGGCATTCCAGCATTGACTCAGAATCTATCTGTATTTTATTTTATGGATTATAATATAGGCTTGCTGTTTACATTGTCCCTAGAATTTTGAAGGCCTTCTTATGTCATCCTTTGGGGTTCAGTGTTGTTGTTATTGAGAAGTTTTGTGTTATTTTGATATTTACATATTTTTCTGTATGGAAAATGAAAGTGGGGAAAGGGGAAAGTATTGTGTGAACTCTGGGGATATGGCCAGAGCTTGTCATCTGGGGACCTTCTGCTGGTCAGCATCTCAGTCCTGGTGTGGGGTACGTGCGATTTCCGTCACACGCTAGAGCTAAGTGAGGAAGGTCCCGGCAGCCTCTGCTCATTCACTCACTGCCTCCCGCTCCTCCAGTTTCTTGTGTGTTTCCCTTGTATGTCTTGCTTACCTGGGCAAGGCCACCAGAGGAGAAACCAGTGACATCCTGCTCAGGAACGGAGGGGCAGCTGCTGCCGGAGTGAAAGGAGAGGACGGTCTGAGGTCATTCTCCACCTAGACTCTCCACCAGTTCTTGTTTTGACCACACTTTGGTCCTTCTTGTGGCAAGTCCTGAGACCTGCTGATTTGGGAGCCTAAGATCTGTGTCCCCGGAGAGTGTATGGTCTCTGGAGACATGCCTCTGGAGCTCAAGTCATGTGTGGGACTCACTCAAGTTGCTGAATGTCACTGTGCCCTGTCTCTAGAACAGGGGAGAGCCTTCTCACATGTGGCCACATTAGATGGGTTAATGCTGCCTCCTCTTAGACTGGTGTGTGCTGCAGAGGAGGTCTGCTGAGCTGCACATACCTACGCAGTGCCCACACCTGGGACAACTGAATGTTGGCTCTCTGCCCTGTGAACTGTTTCCACATGCCATGGTTTCACTGTTCATCTCAAACCTGCGACTCTCTCTTCTGCTTTTTGACTCTTATGAAATTTTGTTTCTTTTCTTTTTCTTTCATTCTTCTTTTCTTTTCCTTCTTTTAATTCCTCTATTGCCTGCCTGATGAGGTTTGGGGGAGACCATGCAATCAAACATGTGTATGCATGTCACTACTTAGGCTAATGACTCAATGGCATTCATTCTTTGGCTTCCCTGAAGACACCCCACCCCTACCCCCAAATTAGGTTAGGCATTAATAACTATGCGCTTGTCTTGCCAGAGGCATGGCAGCCTCAGAATCAGATCTGGGGTTATCTACATGCTGATTGCAAAGGTCCAGAGGTGGACCTGCAAGGGAATGACCCTGAGGTCCTCCCAAAGCTGCTTAGTCATCCCTGGCTTACAGGACACCAGGCCCAAGTGGAGGCCACACACTTGTGTAAGAGTCTTGTGACCCAGCTGTGGCTGAAAAAATAACCAGCAGACTGCCTCCAGTGATCATCATCTGACTGCTCTGGAGAATCTGACCCCATCTTGCCTAACAGGAGGGGTTTGTGGTGTGCCCATTCTTTTGCCTGGGTCATGGGAGGAAGAAAGGAAGAACAGGGAAATTCAGAGGGTCTGAGAAGGCAAAGATCTTGTTTGCCATTCAGGCTGACTGAGAGTCTAGAAACTTCAACTCAACTGATAAAGCAAAAATTACCTTCAGAGACAATGTGCCATTCCCTAACGATACCCCCAATCAAAGATACTAAAAATGACAAATGCTGGCTGCACATCAGGTTTGAGGCCAGCCTGAGCTACATGAGACTCTGTTTGACAAAACAAAACAAAAGAAAAACCCCTCTGCTTACGTTGGGCTGAAGTGTTTGTAACCTTGAGTTTTATGGGATTAACACTTCTGCTTCCCCTTCAGAAAAGGGCAGGCCTCCCAGGGATATTGACCAAACATGGCATATCAAGTTACAATAAGACTAGGCACATCCCCTTATCTTAATACTGGATGAAGCACCCAGTAAGAGGAAAAAGGTCCTAAAAGCAAGCAAAAGAGCCAGAGACAGCTCCCATGTTAGTAGCCCCACAAGAACACCAAGCTACACGACCGTAAAATATATGCAGAGGACCTAGGTCAGACCCATACAGGCTCCGAGATTGTCGGTTCAGCCTCCGTGAGCCCCTATGAGCCCTGGTTAGCTGATTCTATGAGCTGTTTTCTTGTGGTGTCCTTGACCCCTCTGGCTCTTACAACCCTTCCTTGTCCTCTTCTGCAGGATTCCATGAGCTCTGCCTAATATTTGGCTGTGGATCTCTGCATCTGCTCCATCAGTTGCTGGATGAAGCCTCTAAAAGAGGTTTTTGTTTGTTTCGTTTTTTTAAAGATACTTTTTTTTAATGTATACAAGTATGTATGTATATGGACCATACGTGTGCCTGGTGCCCAAAGAGGCCAGAAGAGAGTGTCAGCTCACCTGGATCTGGAGTTACAGGTGATTGGGAGCCTGCCAATGGGGATGCAGAGCAGCAAACACAGGTGAGCAGTCTTCACTGCTCAGCATCTTTCAGCCTTTGGGGAGAATTTTAAATCACACATTCTGTTGCAGCAGAGCCCAAGGTCCTTGATGGTGAACATCTTAGAGGAGCGAAAATCAAGACAATTTGGCGACAACAATACACTCTCTACTCCCTAAAGTTGTGATTTTCTCTGAGTGTCTGCATTTATGAGCCTTATAGAAAGAGACTGCAGGGTCAGCCTTCACAACCTGTGAAAGCCTTCCTTGGCTGAGCTCAGGGGCAGTCACGAATTCACTGTTGCAGTCCTGCTGATCACAACTGAACATGCTCTGTCTTCCTAATTCAGGGCCCTTCAAAACCTTCCTTTGTTCCCTAGGACACACTGTGGCCTTGCACCCTTCTTTCCCATGTGAGTGAAAGGAAAATCTCACTGGATCCTGGCATCTGTGGATAATGAGAATAAGACTCCTGCTGAGCAAGACAATTTGCTAGTCTGAGCAAGCATTCAACTAGGCCCTGGCACATTGCAGACAGTCCTCCTAGAGTTAGCAAGGGTGGACAAGAAGACACAGCCTTTCCATGTGTCCCCAAGGCAATGATGTCAGTCCCCAAGCAAAAGGGCCTGGTGAAACCCATTTGTCACTCTGAGTTCACCCTGGACTCAGCTAGCAAATGAGGTCACCACCTCTGTGAGCTAATGGCTTTACTCAAAGGAAAACAAACTTCTATCTTCAGGACAGGGATGGTTTGTGTTTGAGGCCTAAGTCAGGCTCCCTCTCCTCCATGGAAACTGGGGGAAGGGTCCCTGTCTCACTTGATTACATCTCTACACCCAAAGCTCCACAGGCTACTGTGACAAGTCACTGAGGTCTAATACTAATTTATTAAGGGGTGCAATGGGGATACAGACTCAAGGACACAGGACAAGGTAGATGTTGCCGCTGATCCAGTTGCTGAGTCCTGTCGCTCTGTCCAGGGGAGATGGGGACCAACCACAAGCTGCTTCACGCCACCTGACTGGGTCCTTGCCACCCAAGAGAGCCAGCACATACCCCCTCTTCAGTTTTAACCAGTCATGCACCCGGAGAAAACCACGCCCATTGCGTCAGACACCCCAAAAGTCATTGGCTGAACTGATTGAACACCTACAACAACAGGCTTACCTGGATAACTTTTAAAAAGGTGGATCTCTGTGAGTTTGAGGCCAGCCTGGGCTACAGAGTGAGTTCCAGGAAAGGCTCAAAGCTACACAGAGAAACCCTGTCTCAAAAAACAAAAACAAAAAACAAACAAAAAACCCAAAACCAAACCAAACCAAACAAAAAAAGATTCATATAAATACCAAAGAGACCAAAGAAAGAACTTAAAATGACAAGCCTCCTCCAATAAATGTTATACAAACAATAAGGATAATGAGGAGAGTGATGTGGGCGGAATTTTTTGTCCCACCCGTCAACTCCCAAATAACTACACAGAGACTTGTTACTAATTATAAATGCTCAGCCAATAGCTTAGGTTTGTTACTAACTAGCTCTTACAACTTAAATAAACCCATATTTATAATCTACACTCTACCTCATGGTGGTGCCTTTTCCAGCATGGCATGTTCGTCTTGCTTCTCTCCATGTCTGTCTGGTGACTCCCGGCGACCCCAGCCCTTCTTCTTCCCAGCATCCTCTCAGTTTGGCTCTCCCACCTAACCTCTTCCTGCCTAGCTATTGGCCAGTTAGCCCTTTATTAAACCAATAGAACAACAAATATTCACAGCATACAAAAACATTGTTCCACAGCAGAGTGATGAATCTTATACTCAAGAGGGACCATCAACCCTCTCCCCACAACCCTCTCCCCATTTTTTAATGGGGGAGATATAAAAACAGTTTTAGAGATTGAACCTAGACCTTGTGCGCTGCTCTAAGTAACTCCACACTTCGTGAAACAGTGGCTTCAGGCCACGCCTTGCCCTGGTTGACTCCATTTACAAGCAGCTGTACGCTCCATTTTGAGTGCAGATACAGAAACAAGCACCATCTATACATTCAAAGTGAATCGAGATCTTATGGGTTGGTTGTGGTGGCCATTACTCTCCACACTCATGAGGCAGAGGCAGGCATATTTCTCAGAGTTCAAGGCTAGCCTGATCTACATAGTGAATTCCATGCCAGTCAGGGCTGCGTAGTGAGTCTGACTTGAACAAACAGACAAGACAATTGAGACCATATGAGCACATGAGATTTTAAACCATATCAGAAAAGCTAGGCCCAGGAACTTACTGCACACACCAGATCAAGGGAGGGCAAAAGTCACTCACCCAATGCTGCAGAGGACCACCTAATATGTGCACTAGAGGACCAACAGACAGAGAATTGCCAAATACCCCTGGGCTTCAGATCAGCATGGTTCCTCAGGGCCTTAGTTCATCAATCCAGTCCAACTGCTGTCTGGTCCACAGGTCTGCCTTAAGCTCCTGTGCCTTGCCTCAAACCGTTACACCTGGGTGCCTTAATATCTCACTTGATTGCTTACAGGAACTCCTTCTGTCTATCCCCCTCTGCCTCTGCTTTCTGAAAGGCCCCTTTTGTAGTGGTGCTATATGCATGTAAGTGTGTGTGTGTGTGTGTGTGTGTGTGTGTGTGTGTGTGTGTGTGATGGGTAGCTGGGCTGGGAGGGGTTAACTCAGAACAAGAAACCACTTCTAATGTATGGATGTCCAGCTGCTAATAACACGCACATGCATATTCCTTTTCACAGTATGGGGTGCAGATGTGTCTTTATAATACACAACAATACAACAGCAGCACATCTGTCCCCCGTCCCTGGGTTGTAGTGAGAGAACTGGAGAGAATTGTTGCCGTCACCAGGATTCAGATCACAGCTCACCCGTAACTTCTGGTCTACAGGCAATGGTGGTTTGCTGGGCGGGTTTTGTTGCTTTGCTTGTTCTGTCCTTCCTCAACCTTCTTTCTTTTTCTTTTCCCTCTCTTCCTTCCTTTCCTTTTTCCTTCCTCCCTCCCTCCCTCCCTATTCCTCCCTCCCTCCCTCCCTTTCTCCCTTCCTTCTTGATTTATTTGCCCTGCCCCTCTTTTCCCAGGATCTGACTATGTAGACTCCCCGCTCCCAGGGCTGTGTGGCCACCACACCAGGGGATTGTTTGTTTTGGCCACAAATGAAGCAACTCTCACCCTCTACACATAGTTCATTAAAATCAACCGGTCTGATCGATTTTCCTAGAATTATTGTTTTACTTTACAGCCCTACTGGACTTCAACTCCTAGCCCTCCTCACATCTCTGGCCCCCAGACACTGGGATTATGGGCAGGCACCAATGACCTTTACACTTCCTGCACCTCCAATGCTAGAGATAGAACCTGAAACTCTGTATGTGCATTCAAGGCACTGTGCTACATCCCAAGCTTGATCTGATTGAGAACACTTTTTAAAAATACGAACTTATTTGGAGAATGGGAGACACATGCTTGCCGTTGTGTGTGTGTGTGTGTGTGTGTGTGTGTGTGTGTGTATGTGTGTGTGCATGTATATGCATGCATATGCCACAGCACATGTGTGGAGGTCAAAGGACAATTTGCAGTAATAGTTCTCTCTTTCCACCCTGTGGTTTTGGGGAACCAAACCCAGGTCATTAGGCTCAGCATCAAGTGCCATTACCTGCTAAATCACCCTCCAGCCCCCGATCTTCTCATTTGTACGGAAAGACATTTGCTAGAAAGGAAGAAAAAGGCACAAGAAGAAAGAGAGTACACGTGGAGTTTTGTTTTATTTTTTTACAACATAGGGTGGAGGGCAGAGAGGAGTTCCTCAGAGTTGCAGAGCAGGGTGAATTCTCGAAGCTCAAAGGCCCTGTGGACATCTGCAGGATTGTGGGAGCTGAACCGCCTTTCTGGTGCCAGCCCAGTGAACTGTAGGTTGAGTGACAATGGCTTGTGCCCAGAGGCAGCAGGAAGAATCGCTCCTGATGACAGTAGGTCCAGGTGACACTCAGATGCCGTTTTGAGACTTCCTCTCGTTGGTGAACTTGGTTCTCAGTTATTGTCGCCAACTTCGCTGCATTCACACTTGGTCCTGAGCTATTACATGAGGTATTTTGAGGATTTTTATATTCCCCCTGGCTATTATTATTTAAAAAAAAAACGACAGTTGATTTCCAGCACAAGTGCCACCAAGAACACATCCTGAGAAGAAAATATCCTGTCCAAGAGTAAAAGGATTTCTTGTGTGGTAAACTGAGCTGCAGTTTTTCAAGAATCAGCTGGCCCTTCCTGTTCACAGAAGCAAGGATAAGCTGTTCTGCCTGCTCAGGGGGTCTGGCTGGTCCTGATCCCTGTCCTGCTCCAGCCTCGAGGAGTCACAGGTTACAGCATTTCAGCAGGATCTCAGCAAGTGCAGCAGGCTCTGCAGGGCTTCCTGTAGCCCCTGGCCTGTGAGAGCACTGCAGGCCCGGAGCTCCCAGCAACGGTCTTGGAACCTTTCCAGGCCCAGCCTGTTTCTGATTTCAAGCAGTGGAAGAGCATCGGGAGCCTCCTGCTTGTTGGCCAGTACCAAGAAAGGGACACCGGCCATGTTGGGGTCTTCCAGGACTTCCTCAAGCTCAGCCACCGCCTCAGGCAAGCGGGCTTCATCTGTACTGTCCAGCACATACACAAGAATGCTAGTGCCTTCCAGGTAGTCCTTCCAGGTGGCCCTGAGCTGGCTCTGTCCCCCAATGTCCCAGAGAATCAGTGACACATGTCCGGGAGCTTCAAGAGGCTCTACGTTGAAACCAACCGTGGGTAAGGTCTCCACCAGTGGATTCCCTTTCAGTTTGTACAGGATCGTGGTCTTGCCAGCAGAGTCAAGGCCCATCATTACCACCTGCGCTTCTCCCTTGTGACCTCTGGAATTCACAGAGCCCATGGCGGTCGCTGATAAATCCAACTGCAGGAAGGCTGGGGGTGCACATCAGCTGTTCTTTTTTTTTTTTTTTTTAATGGAGAAATGCAAGCCGGTGCAGACACACTGAGCATCTACCCTAGAACAGAATAAGTCATTTCAGGGAAGGGTTTCAGACCCAGGCTGGACCTTTGAAAGGTCCAGGAAATGAGGAAGTGTGAGTCACCAGCAGCTGACCCGTCTCTGGTGCTGCTGAAGGACTGCCTGAAGGTACAGAACTCGGGTGTCCTTACTAAGCAGTAAAAGCAGAGGTGAGATGAGGCTTCAGTCAGACCCCATTCAGTAGAGGCAGCAGAAAGGGTTTTTCAATTCAGCACAGTCTGTGGCCTCTAACCCTTCTGTTTTCCTCCCTAAACCCAGAAGTGGCAGCACACTGCATTCCAGACTGAGCAGAGAAGCCAGGTCACCGAGTGTTAACTTCTTGGAATTCCTCCCAGGACCAGCACACTGGCCTCTCCAATATCTATTGACAGCCGCTGCGGACTCAGGCACATTTGTGTCAGAGCCAAGAAGTGTTTACACCATCTAAAAAGGCCTCTAGAACACCCCACATGGTTTTTAAGAAACCCTGATCTTTAAGGCCTATGAACTGTCTACAACTTAGGAAAAACTGAGGGGAGGTAAGAGAAGGAACACAGCACTCCTGGGAGTGTGCCCCCAGGAGCCTTATTCACTCCCACAAGCATTGAGGTTACCTCTGTGGTGTGCCTGGACCGGGGCAGGCGTCCCTCCACCAAGGCACTCCTCCACCACCAAGCTGCTTTCTGCTGGTCGCCACGTCCCAAGAGTGAGGCCTGAAGGAAGTACAGTGACTGTTGCAACTTGTCCTCTGTGAACTTCCTCTCAAGTGGCTAGGGTGGACAGCCTCCTAGATTGGGGATGTGCCTCGGAGACATCTCAGCTCTCCAGTTGTCGGAGGAGCCCAGCCCAGCACCAAATCTCATTTACAGCAGCCGAGTCCCCAGGGTCTGTGGGAACTGCACAAGCACAAAGGAGTGCCACCTTTAGCTGCTTTCTGTTGCCCTTTCCTTGATTGCCATGACCTCCCTGGGGATTTGGAAACACAGGCGGTTTGGCATGACATGCATCAATGCTTTTCTGGTGCCTGCAGAGGCTTTGATTTGCCAAACTGTGAAGCTTGTAGGAATCAAAACGGACTCACTTGTCAAACCCTAACAAAAAAGGAGGAAGAAATGTTGAATGAATTAATAATAAATAAGTAAACAAAGGAGGGGATCTTGTGAATGCATGACTGATAAGAATATTCATAAAATACTTTACTAGAACCACACGCTCACATGCTTACACACACGCTCGCATGCACACACTGGTTATACCAAGGTGTCTGCCCAACAACTGTTTAATCTTGGAATAGCACTACCTTTTTTATTTTTCTTTGTAGCCTAAGATGGTTTCAAAATAGTTATGCAATCCTCTTACTGGGGGCGTGTGCGTGTGTACGTGTGTGTGGCATTTGAGCACGTTTGTGCGGTTGTATCCACATGCACGAACGTGTGCATGCATGTGGCGGCCATAGGTCATTGTCAGGTTTCCTCTTCAGTTACTCACCACCTTACTCTCTGAGACAGGGTCTCTCACTGACCCCCACGGCCCTTGTGTCTATCTGTATACCTGGACCTCAACCTTTCCCTAAGACACCCACTGTGGAGCTCACTGACTTGGCTAGACTGGCTGGCCAGCAAGCTCCAGGGGTCTTCTTGTCTCTGGCCCCCAGTGCTGGGGTGACAGGCGAATGTCACTGTGTCCACATGGGTGCTGTACTCAGGTCCTCATGGTGTGTGGCAAGCGCTTTATTAACTGAGCCATCTCTCCATCTCCTTCCTCCTCAGTTTGTCCTTCAAAACCTTTCATTTGCCCCAATGGTCCTTGAATGAACACACACAGTTTTCCTGGGTACATGGACCCATGTTGACGGGTTCTGTTGTCCCAAATAAACAGCATTAGACTTCAGAGAGTGCCTCTGGTTAATCAGACAGAAGCATGTGTGTGTTAAAACGTAGAGTATGATTCTAAACAAAAACCCCTACAAAAGTGTGTGTGCATATAGATACATATATACACACATATGTATGTGTGTATATATATTCATATACACGTATATGTCAAGGTAAATCTAAATACCTGTTAATGTAGTGGATTTATGGGAGGAAGGACTGTGGTGGTCTCACTCTATAGCAACTGCTCTTGATCTAGTCTCTTGAGAACCAGAACTACAGAAAAGCAACATTAGCCGTTGGTGACAGTGGTACTGCAGTGAATGCTTTGCCTCCCACAGACCTCCACCTCTCTGTGGTCCATCACTGTCAGATGCTGTTGCCTGCATGTAGGTTCCATGTGCTCATGCCTGAACACTTTATATGCAGACTTGTCTACCATTTTATCATGTTGCTTTTCTTTTCTTTAGGCCTTTGTTGATTTTATTTCAAGATCATACTGGTGGGTAGTCCTGTGTAGAACAAGAGTAGGGCTGAGCCTGGGCCAAAAGCTCATCGCAGTTGGACCTGTTGGCTGTTTACCTTTCCTCACTGGAGGAGGGGGCAGGGAGGGTACAGCCACCCTAACTAGCTACAATTCTTCCCTAGTTGCATGTGACCTTGGGTCTTGGGGGAGGGACTACAGGGTGCAGGTGGGGGAGGATGAAGGGAAGAGGCTTCATCTACACAGCCATGAAGAAGCCACCATCCCTCCTGGGTGCAGACCTTCTAGAGTAGCTGGTTAAGGTCGCCTGGAAGCCTCCCCCATTGGCCTGATACACTCATTGGTTCCCAGTGAACTCTGGAGGAATTGCACTGTGGTTTATCACTGGGACCTGAGGGGGTGGGTTCATGTTATTTTTGTCTCTCCTAAGGAAAGGGTTTTGGCAATACACTGTTATTTACGATTTCCATTCCTAGATCTTCAAAATGGCCATTGTAAAATAGGTTACATAAAAATGAGGGGCTTCCTTTGTTTTAGGGCCCAACTGTAGAGAGGAACATAGCTAGAGGAAGACACCCATGAGTCAGGATCCAGGTAGGGGGCAGGAGGAGGCCCAGAATCAGAAGTCCCCTGAGGTGACTGTATTGAGTGAGTGGGCTGTTTCTTCAAGGCAGGACATGGACTTATTCCTGTGTGCAACATGCTTCTTCCCGCCTGTATCCTGTGGGCCAGGTGGGGACACAGTGTGAGCATGGTGGCAGAGAAGTCAGATAATGCGATTTTCATGAAAAAGTGAGGTTCACAACCTGCACGGTAACAAGTCATCACCCAGTATTTGGGAAGTGGAGGCAGGAAAATCAGAAGTTCAAGCACATCCTTGACTATGTAATGAGGATGGTCTGGGTTACCGGGCTAGAGATCTCTTCAAAAATAGAGAATATTGATGTATGAATATAGAAAGATCTAAGTCAGCCATAGGGCACAGTAGACAGAAAATGCAAAGAACATTTCCTTACATTTAGAGACTATATTAATACCTATGTATCTATTTTCACATACTTTTTAAAAATTAAGTATTTATCTATAGGGGACATGTGGGCTCTGGGGATTGAATTCAAGTCATCAGACTTGGAGGCAAGCTCCTTTACCGGTTGAACCATCTCAGAGGCCCCTTTACATGCTTACAAACACGTATTTGTGAGTGTCGTCTTGCGGGTTTCCTAGATGGCTGATCTCACGGGACATGGCTGCTCTACTGTCCTCTGCAGCCTCCCGAGGAGGGCATGGATCTGGCTGTTCATGTGTTCTGGGACTGACCACAAGCACAGCTTTCACCGAAGCTGCAGATCGGTAGCAAACATTCTTGGAGGAATATTTATCCAGGCAGTGGCACCTGGAAGCTGTGCTATGTCCCCTCAGGGCCAGACCCCCAGTGCTCCTTGAATTACGGAGCTTGTGTCCTGATATGGGCTCCCACAGTAGAGCGCTGGGTGCTGAGTGGAATATGCAGGTCTCTTAAACCTTTACAGCTCCTGGCACATTCGGCTCTGCACTTGGCTGCATGGGCCATTTTGATGATCTTGGTAGAGAGGAGGGATGCCCTTTATAGCATTCACGGTTAGCACTGTGGTCTTTTCTTTACTTTCCTACCTGAGCAGTTTAGTGAATCCGCAACACTCTCCATGCCTGCTTTCAGCTGGGTGCATATTTAACAACCTGTTAGCCAATTACAGCCCGGGCTAATTATAGCCATGTTCCCTGTGGTTGTAATGAGAGGGGATATATACACTCTTGGATTCTGATTTTTTTCCATTTGAGGTTGTATTGAAAATTACACAATCTTACTCCAGTCTCCAGCAGAAATAGTGTAATATCTTCATAATTTTACTGTCAAGGAGAGTGTGGACCACTGTCCTCTGAGCACAGTAGGGGTTACATTCTTAGTCCAAGCAGCTGTGCTCACTTACAGGCCGTCCTCAAAATGGGATCTGTTGACAGTCCTTCATACTAGGGGCTAGGAAGAACTTGTGATTCCAGCCACTGCGTCCTGTGTCCCCCGATTTCTACTGCAGCTTTCCACGACCGGGGCAATGCTAGAGTGTACTGAGTATAGAAGGTGGGCTAAAAGGGGCACTCCATCAATGCCACCGTGGGGAAGTCTTCATACATCCTGAGGTAAGATTTGGTGATGATGCCCTTTTGGGGACACTCACCCTCCTGTTAATAATTCCTTATGCATGTGACTGTAAGTAGGAAAAAACTCCGTGGTTCACCGAGCCATACTCAGACAGAATTATTACTTGGTCTGTGTTGATACCCTGAGATGAACAGACATTTTGTTCATTTCCACAGGAAAAGCACACGCAACAATGTCATTTATTACTGAAGTCTGCAACAACAAAGACCAAACTAAACCAACAATCTCCCCTTCTCCCCCAACACCCCTCACCTTCTCCCTAAACACAAGTGTTAAATTACAGAGCTACTTCATTGGCTAGATTGCAGGATTGTGACTTCCGGGACAGAAGAAATGAACAATACCTGCTGCTTACAGCTTTGACGTATAGGATGCTGTAGTACTAATTCTGCTTTGATTTTACATGTTGCTATTGCTCACCTCCCCCGCTTTGTGTTATAGGTTAGACCTTTTAGTGCCCAGTTCTGTGACATCTATGACTGAGTTCTTTAGCAGTGGCAAGAGGCAGTGGCTGGGGATATTATCCCAGACCACTGTGGGAAGGTGGCAGACACCTTGAAAGAAGGAGAGAGAGAGAGTGGAGAGAATGTATTCTATAATGATTGTCATGGTTACGCCACTATCAGCTGCTGTTCCTCTGTGTGAGGTGTTTCCTTCCCTCCTTTCTCCAGAAGTCACAGCACACCCTGTGGTACCTGTGGAGCTCAATGCAATGTGGTGGCACACTTCAGGTTGGCCTGCGGCCCAAAGGAATTCATCTTTCCATGCTTCTGTTCATGATTAGATGGGTGGTGTGTCCTTATACGAAGCCAATTATCCACCCCCCCCCAGTAGAGTTAAAAGCAGGAAAAAGAATGAACACTGCCTTCTGTGTGCGTGTCTGTTCACACATTTCCTCTCCAGTGTCTCCCAGCCAGTTTCACCTGTTTATCTCACTGGCCGGGGCCAGAAATAACTTCTTTTATCTGGGCTCTGTTCATGTTCTCTAAGAACACTGCTCCTCTCCCAGAATCTGAATAAAATAGTGCTACTCTTTGCAAGGAGAAAGCAAGAGTCACGGTGTGGTGTGAGGTCAAAGACACTATTGCTACACTCTCCCCTCCCCCACGGGCCCTGTTTGCTTTTCTTTGCACAAGGCAATGCTGTCTTCCAAAGCCATTGGCCTTTGACCTGTGTTAACCGTATGTACAGCTGTATGTGTGTATAAATACATGTGTGCACATGTGTACATGAAGCTGTGGCTTGTCGGTGCTTGTCCCTCCTGTAACATCATGAGCAGATTTTTAAAAAAATCACAACTGGGCGGTGATGGCGCACGCCTTTAATCCCAGCACTCAGGAGTCAGAGGCAGGCAGATCTCTATGAGTTTGAGGCCAGCACCCCACAAAAAAAAATCAAAGGAGGGGTATTCCTTGCTTGGCCCCCTCCCACTTTGGGGGATTCTTTTCTCACCCTACCTTAATAAATCTACATCTGTTTTGTTTAAAACAAGCAATCAAACAAATAATTTTAAAACCAGCCAAAGAAGATGAGTGAACATGATGGCAATTATCTATAACTTCAGGACCTAGTAGACCGTATTAGAAGGATTGTGAGTTCAAGGCCAGCCAGTGCTACATGGGAAGATCCTGTCTCAGCGAATGGAGGGATTCTGCGGCACTCTTGTCTGCTGTCTGGCAGAGGCCTTGGGGCTGGGCAGCACGGTTGGATTAGCGAGGCCACATTGTAAACTAGGAAGAGCATAATGGCAGAGTGGGAGCTGGATTCCAGCACCACATCCCCTTCCCGCTTCACCTGGTATCAGTTTGATGTTGCCATAATAGAACACCGCCGAGTGAGTAGTTTATAAAGAAAGAAATGTATTTGGTTCAAGTCCTGGAGTTTGGGAAGACCCAAGAACACGACGCCAGTTCTGGTGAGGATGCTTGCCCTGTGCCATTCCACGGTGGCTCACAGCCACCTGTAACTCCAGTTCCCAGAGATCTATCTGATGCTCTACAGGCCTCCATGGGCACTTACACACATATAGCACATACCAACACAGACACATACACATAACAAATTAAAATAAAAAAGTCAACATTATTAACTTGGTTACAAGGTCTGTTAAAACTTCAGCCTCTTGCTGGTGGCGCACGCCTTTAATCCCAGCACTCAGGAGGCAGAGGCAGGTAGATCTCTGTAAGTTCAAGGCCAGCCTGGGCTACAGAGTGAGTTCCAGGAAAGGCACCAAAGCTACACAGAGAAACCCTGTTTCGAAAAAACAAACAAAACTTCAGCCTCTTTGGAAGCAAGAGGTATTTTCAGAAAAAAGAAGATACCACTCCTGCTATGGCCAGAAGAGGGCATCACATCCCAGCAAGGTGGTGTTACATGCCCTTTGATAAGGATGATGGGAAACAAGCTGAGATCTTCTGAAAGAGCAGCAAGTGTTCTTACTCCCTAACCCATCTCTCCAGACCAAACGATGTGATATACGGTGGAGGAAAAAATAAATAAATAAACGAGAGTTCAACAAGCTACCTACTCTCCTTAGCGTCTGTTAAAAATTATTTTTAAATCTCAAGCCATGTGTGACTACTGTACACAGTTATGAACACAAGACTCAGTAGGCTGGGGGGAGGGGAGTGCAGAAAGTCTGAAGCAGCTGGTTTACGTTGTGAGTTCCAGGCCAACTCCAGACCTTGTCTCAAAAAAATAAAAAATAATAAATCTTATCTCTCAGACTTAGTTAAGAAGAGTTTAGAGCCTGGGTCCTCTTGTCACATGTGAGGGGATACATTCAATCCTCAGCAGGACCACACACAAATACTACCTCTTGGTGCTTTGGAGAGGCGTAAGTAGGGACACTGATAGGACATATGATCTGGATCCAGGGCTTAATCATATGTGTGTGTGTGTGTGTGTGTGTGTGTACGTACACACACACACACACACACACACACACACACACATATATATATATATTGATCAATAATGGAATTCCTTTCTATGTGTACATATGTAGAAAGAGTAAATCAAGGTCTACCTACCTCTTCTAAGATACAGAAGCCTTCCAGACACAGAGCGTTGTGGTTTCTGCAGAAGGACTATGGGATGTAACAGTTCTAAGCAAAGCTTGGAAATCCATGAGCATGGCAGTCAGGGATCTGGCAAACCAGAATTCTTCTAGAATCTTCTTGCTATTTGTTTCTGATTTTATTGATGAGGATGTTCCTTTGTGTGTAGGTGATGAGGGTGTCGAAGATGTGGGGGATGTTTGTGTCCGTCTCTCTTCTCAGAACAGACATCCCTGCCACTTGTACTTCCCTGCTATGATGGACTATACTCCTGGGCAGTGAGCTGAAGAAATGTTTCTCTCTTGATTTGCTTTTGTTGGGGCATTTTGTCATAGCAACAGAAAATAAAGTCACACACACACACACACACACACACACACACACACACACACACACACACGGAACTAAATAGTTATTTCCAGGAAAATGGACGGAGATCATCATATTAAACAAAATAAACCAGATTCACACAGACAAATGCTGCATATTTTTTATGTGGAATGTAGTTTTTTTTATAAATGCCATAAAGGTAGAAGGCAGTGGGGCTCTAGGACACCGGGGTGGGGGAGAGAGACAAAAAAAGGGGGGTGATGGAATGATCAAAGGACACTTCACACAAGTACGAAAGATAAAGCCCATCATTTTGTACAAACAACACAGTCTAATTTTGAAAACTGAGTTTGCCCCATCTTGTTTCCTCCTGCCTTCGTCTCCAGATTGAGAGAGAGAGAGAGAGAGAGGCAGAGAATTGTGCAAGTCTTTGGAAACCTCAAAGCCCGCCCCTGGTGACACACCTTCTCCAACAAAGCCACACCTCCAAATCCTTCCAGTTTCACCAATTGGGGACCAAGTATTCAAATACATGAGCCTCCGGGTGGGGCCAAGCATTCTCATTCAAACCATTACATTGTGTATCTGCCCCTTAGCACTTCTTATCGATACAGTGATATGGCATTCATTCTTAATATAATTCTATAAAGAGTCAGTTTAAAAATCTATACTTGATAAAATTATTTTTAAAAGTGAAAGTGAAAAAAAAGCATTTACAACACGTAGAAGCTGAGAGCATTCATCAGAGATGAGCACTACAAGAGGTCAAAACATATAGATTTTGGGCAGAGGGGAAAAAGACTAAATGAAGTTTAGAAAATAAAAGAGCTCTAGAAACGGTAATCATGTGATAAATCGTGTGTGTGTGTGTGTGTGTGTGTGTGTGTGTGTGTGTGTTTAGAGTTGTCTTAATCCGTGTTCTATTGCTGTGAAGAGACACCATGACCACAGCAACTCTTATAAAAGAAGGTATTTTATTGGAGCTGGTTTATAGTTTCAGAGGTTTGGTCCATTATCATGGTGGGAAGCATGGAGTCATGGAGGCAGACATGGTGCTGGAGAAGTAGCTGTGAGTTCTACATCTGGATCCCCAGGAAGCTGGAAGAGACAGTAAACCACTGAGCCCAGCTTGGGCTTTTTAAACCTCAAAGTCCACCACCAATGACACTCTTCCTCCAACAAAACCACACCTACCCCAACAAAGACACACCTCCTAATCCTTTGAAAGTAGTGCTACTTTCTGATGATCAAGCATTCAAATATATGAGCCTGTGGGGGCCATTCTCATTCAAACCACCACCAGAATCCTTTAAATGATAATTGGGAGGCTGGAGAGATGGCTCAGTAGTTAAGAACACTTGTTGCTTTCCCAGAGGACCTGGGTTTAGTTCCCAGCTCTCACACGGCAGCTGACAATCATCTATAACTTCAGTTCCTGAGATCCCATGCCCTCTTCTGGCCTCTGTGGGCATTGCACATACATGGTGCACAGACATTGATGCAGTAAAAACATACAAATAAAATAAAAATAAATAAATCTTTTAAAAATGACAATTGGCTGTTAAAGTCATTATGTATTATATTGTGTGATTTTAATATATATATGTGAAGTCTATGATAATAGAGAAGTATTGATAGAGGCAGAAAATGGAATTATTATGAATATTCAAATAGTCCAAGGAAGCCAAGAAAAAGAGAGGGAAAGGAACAAAGGTCACCGGGCAAATACAATGTACCTGGATGGTGACATTTAACCAGATCAGAGTGATGAGACACTGTCACTGACCACAATCAATTAAAGAGAATTTATAAGTAGTCCATAAGTCAAAGGAGTTACAAGGAGAGATTGTTCCAGGAGACTGAAGTACAGGACGACCTTTTCCATCGCTGTGGTTTTCTTGGGGGGGGGGGGCTCTTATTGTTCACATGATGGAAGGACAATTAGGCCACACCAGCCCCTTTAGCTTTCCCATTTCAACTATGGGTCCTTCACTGACCTTTGGGTGAGGCTGGAAGCCAGAGGGCTCAGCGATCCTGTGCCCACCCACCCCCACAGCGCTGGTATTATGTAGATGTGAGAGATTCAAACTCATGTCCTCTGCTTGCGCACTGTGTCTTCTTTCCCAGTGAGCCATTTCTCTAGCCCATGAGGTCTCTTAAGGAGTTTTTAGGAATCTAGACACCAGAGAATGTGGTAAAGTAACGGAATCCTCTGGCCCCACAGCCACAGTGGTCATTAAACACACTCAGATGCTAGCCAGACTAACACAGAACCCACACTAAAGACTTCTTGCTTCGTCGCCTATTACCTCAACCAACATATCTCTCTTTCAGCAAGATTTACATTGGAAAACTCCAGAGACAAAAACATGAAAGAGAAAACTCGAGCATCTAAGTGAGGAAGGTAGAGGCTCTGGAATGATCAGACTGGGAATCCAAATAAAGATTGTTGATGACTAGAGACTCTAGGGCTGTGGTCCTCAATCTTCCTGATGCTGTGACTCTTTAATACAGTTCCTTGTGTTGTGGTGGACCCCCCCCCACCATAAAGTTATTTTAGTTGCTACATCATAACTGTAATTTTGCTACTGTTATGAATCGTAATGTAAATATCTGTGTTTTCTGATGGTCTCAGGAGACCCCTGTGAAAGGGTCATTGGACTACCAAAGGGGTTTCGAACCACAGTTAAGAACCACTGCTCTAGTGGAAGAAGTGGTCGGTATTCGAGAGGAGATGGGAAATAGAAATACAGATATAGGAAATCTTAGAAAGGATAAAGAGGAAAGACTAGGGAGAAAGCTCATGACAGAACAAAGAATTCTTCAGAATGAACACAGCTAAAGAGTCTGTAGCAAGCCTAATGGTAATTCAGTAGATGATAACCAAACTGGAAAGAGCTAAAAGGAAAAGCAAAACGTTTAAGAATGGCAGACGATCACAAAAAGAGCCAACACACAGGCCATTAGAACAGGGGAGGGAGAAGAAGGGGGAAACAGCCGAGGAGACGCAGCATCTGCCAATCCTGACATCACTGACATCGAACCCCAGCTGTGGGAGCCTCAGTGTGGTACTCTTTGGGTCAACATGACTGAATCAGAATGCACAAATTCAGGGAAGGAGGGTTTGTTTTGGCTTCCGGCTTTACAGCGGGTGAAGTCTAGTCTTCACATGGCTCACACGGGAAGCAGAGACTGAGTAAGTTTTGAAGAGTTGCCCACCAGAAACCTGGTTTCGTCAGTCAGGCCCCATGTCCTCAAGGCTCAAAGTCTGTACAATAGTGCCCCCATCTGGAGAAAAGGTGTTCAAATCGTTAGCCTATGGGAGAACATTTCAGATTCAAACTTCAGCAAGAAGTACTCAGAACACCAAGGAGAAGTACTCAGAAGCCCGCTTCATGACATCACATTCAGAATACAGGGAAGAGGGAAAACATGCAAAGGGAGCCAGAGGCAAGCAAGCCCACAAGCTTACTCAGTGGACAAAAAGAATGACAGTTACATTGAATTTCTCATCAGCAGCATGCGGGCAAAACTCCAGGTAGAACTCTGACCCCCACTCTCTGCAGAGACACTGGCTCAGAAACAAGACAGGGGCAAAAGGCACGCAGTTTTTGGAATCTCAGAAACTAGTCATGCAACTGCAGTGCCCAAGGTGAGCTCAAGCACTACAAAGCTGTGTGGAAAACTTAGGAATTATTTCACTTTTCCTGGAGGGTCCCCTCTCCCTAGCTTGTGGACAGTAGCTCAGTGTGCTTTATTCTGGTTTTCCATAAGGATTCCCAGGTGACCTGTCTGTCTTGTCCACTCAGGCCACAGTCGTACTTGTTAGAGTTCTGCTGTAGGGCGGGGGGTGGGGAGGTGGGGGGAGGGAGGCTGCCAGGGAGAACTGAGAGCAAAGAAGGGGGGCAGAGAATGCTCAGCACCAAGAAGGCCAATTCATCTTGGAGCAAATGAGAGGGAGAGCCTGGTCCCGTCTTCCTTGGGGAATAGAAGGGGGAGATTGCATTCTGGTATTGTTCAGTCACCTCTTCTTTTCTTTTTGGCCTCTAAGGTTTCTTCTGATAAGATATTCAATATAATGCAAACTCCTAACCAGAATGCATCTGGCATTCTGACTTGAAGGGGCTCTCAAAGGACTGGCATACAACATATTACTTGGCGTTATTTGGATATCTTTAGCAAGAGAAGAACCTGCAGAGCCACACAGAGACACCAGAGGGCAGCAGAGACTCCGAACTGAAAAAGAAACCACCAGCCCTCTGGTTGAGACTGCACAAGCCAGAGAAACTGAGATGTCACCCTAAAGGGCTTCAAAGGACCCGAGAATGGCCCCTGTGCTGGCCTGAAAAGATTTTCAGTTAGTACGAGACTGCTGAAGAGAACTCACAGCCAGAACTTTCTATGGTCACTTTCATGGCTACGGAAAACGCAACAGTTAACACAATGACAGACTAACTCCTTGTCTAACAGACAGCCACATGCTTTCCTAAAACACACGGGTCTGTGTGTATCCAGGTGTGTGCAGGTCCCCCTGAAGGCCAGAAGAGAGTGTTATATGCTTCAAAGCTTGAGTTACAGGTGGGTGTGAGCTGCTGACGTGGGTCCTCTGGTAGAGCAGCTCTCTTAACCCCAGAACCAGCTCTCCAGCCCCCAAAAAAGTGATTTTTAAAAACAGCTACCCATAACCTGTACTCCTTTAGAAACTACAGAGAAAAGGGATGGCTTTTTCAGCCTTTAGGAACTAGCTATTAGTGTGCAACCTCAATGTCAGCTGGTGAATTACTCAGGAGAGATCGCGGGCACCCAGAAGCTCTGTGAGGTTCATGCTTGAGTTTCTCTTTTCCTAACTACTTGAAATTATGATTAAGCTACTAACAAACATCCTATTACAGTCAGAAGGCAGATGCAAGCTGAATTTCTTGTGTCTATTATTGTAAAGGTTGAGAATCTGTAATCCAAAAATAAAAAAAAAAAATCTAAAACTCATTGACGCTAACATGACACCAGTGAGGAGTGGGAAATTCCACGCGGGCCTTGTGTGACAGACAACACATGAATACCTTCAGACTGAGCATAGAAACCATGGACGAAACAAATGCATTTTCTGTTTAGGTGGAGGCGCTACCCCCGGTTTTCGCATTATGTATATGCAAATATTCCCCTTAGCTCCCCCGACTTAAAACATTGATGGGTGCAAGCATGTTGAGTAGAGGAGACTTATCTGTCCTGTGTGCTGGGTCATTACCACCTGTGGCCCCACCCTCCCCACAGTTATTTCCAATCTCACTTCCTTACAGTCTTCTAACACTCAAAGGTAGGCTCTACTATTAAGCTTCAAGCCAGTAGTAATGCTAATAATACCTAACGAGTGTGTCTTTCACTCCAACCGTGGCTTTCATGCTGCCAATGAACGCAGGCTAAATATGAGTATTTACTGGATACTCAGACCTTTTCTTGAAAATTTATATTGACTATTGTTTAGCACAGGTAAGCCACTCCTGTCACCTCCATCTTAGAGACGCATGAGCTGAGGGTCTGGGAGATGAAGATCATGGCCTTGTCAGAATGGCAGAAGGAAGCCACCCTGGAGTCCGGCTTGAATGACCCAGCCGCTCTTTGGGTATTCAGGTCCTGTCCACATAAAGAGGGAGGTTGAGGGCTTTCCCCAACTCCAAACCATGGAGTCCCTACAGCCTGTGTCCCTTGTAAAACAGGCAGGTGACCAGATTCAACCTCACTGTGGCCTTCACTCCCTTGCTTATGGTAAACAGGGGTGATTTTTCTCATGTGCAAAGCAGAAGAATGTTAACTTCCTGTTGCTTGCTTTGAGATGGAAAGTATCAGAAGCTAATGATCAAGCCTGGGCTATACAGCAAATCACCTGTTGTTTATGCGGCGGCCATGCCGGCGGAGGAGCGTGCTGATTGAAAGAATCACAGCCATGGTTACCTTTTTAGAGCTTTATTGGGAGAGAGGGGGAAGAGGGGGGGAGAGAGAGAAAGGGAGAGAGGGGGGCGGACAGGAGGAAGGAGCGGAAAGGAGAAGGAGATGCACAGAGGGCCCACCCGCTTTTTAGGCTGGGACGCTGTCAAAGGCTGATGATGTAATTAAGGACCGAATCCTTACATCACCCACAACCACCACCACCCCAAAAGGGAAAGAACAGAAAATACAAATACAGCTGTGGTGGTTTGAAAGAAAATGGCCTCCAAACGCAGTGGCACTATTTGGAGGGGTGGCCTTTTTGGAGTAGGTGTGGTCTTGTTGGAGGAAGTGTGTCACTGTGGAAGCCGGCTCAGAAGTCTCTTATATGCTCAAACTATTGCCCAGTGAAGGAGACCACTTTCTGTTGCCTGTAAGCTGTAGAACTCTCAGCTACTCCTCCAGCACCATGTCTGCCTGCACGCTGCTGATGGCCTGAACCTCTGAACTGTGAATGAGCTGCCACAATCAAATATTTTCCTTGATAAGAGCTGATAAGAGTTGCCAGGTCATGGTGTCTCTTAACAGCAATAGAAACACTAACTGAGAGAGCAGCCCACTTCAGACATGTTACAAACATGCCCCCTTGTGCACAGCTCCGCACTGAAGGCAAGGCTCTCTCAAACCACTTAAGTATGCGGAAGCTCCTTTTGAAATTCTTCTTCCTCAGTCTCTAACTTCTCTGAACTTGAAAATGGCGTGTTGAGTGATTTCCCTCCTCGCCAGGTAAAAACTAGAAAATATTGATTGGGTTTGGCACGTTATTGGGAATAATTTCAATGGAGTAGTGAGGAACAGATGGAGACTCCGGACCGAAGAACTGCACAAGAGGGAACCTCTGCTTCCGGTTTGTAAGAGATGGAGGAAAAAATAGCTCTGCGCCACCTGGAAGCTGAAGAAAGAGATCGGGAGGCCAGAGGCCAGGCACTCCAACACTCATGCGCAATTAAATACGAGTGGGAGAAGGCAGACGTTAAGACCCATCCTCTGACAGAAACACGCACTCAGGGGAGGGGGCAGCCATAAGGCTTGCTCTCTTGCTCGCATGTGCTGAGGCTGTCCTCACCCAGACTACAGCAGGCTGTGAAGTGGCCATGGGCTGAGGTCATTTTCACTCAGAGACCTCATTTTTCCTGTGACCCCACCAGGACTTGAGAAATACTCATTAATTTTAGTTGCTTGCATTGGTGGTTTTGACATAAATATGAATTCTAAATGAAGCATTCTAAAAGAATTGCTGGGGAAGGTAGACCAAGGCTGTTTGTTTCCACACAGAGAAGAGCCAAGGAGAAAGGGCTACTAGCAAAATGATGTCAGTTAAGGTCCCTAGTATTTGTCATTTGACAATCTGCTTTAAAACGGTTTTAAAATTTGTAGGGTACATTCCTAAACAGTTGTAGACTCTCTACATGTCCTATGCAGTCCTATGACATTGCTGTCGTTGGCTATGATTTTTGTGCCTATGTGTTTTTACTTAACTTTGATTGACTGAGGAAGTACTTGGTCAGTCCTGGTGCTCTCTCTGCATTATGGTGATCTACACTCAAAGTCATGCCTCAGATAGGCATATGACAAAGAATTCTAGGGAAATCACAACTGAAAAGCATCCCCTTTTAACAGTAGACACAGAAGTGTGTCAGGATTTTCACAGATATCTCACTGGTGGTCAGAACTTTCGGTATCTCTTTGAAAGTGAAAGTAACATTTTAAATGTCTGAGTATGTTATGGTCAGACATCCAATGCGGCTTAATTAAATAGTGAAGTAAGCTGAAAGGAAGGCAGGCTGCTTTGATGTGACTGTTTCCAAGAACAGCCTGGACAGGGGAATCTTCAGTATGCAGAGAATCTGTAACCACAGTCTGACATCTTCTCTTCGAGATAGCGGAACCAAAGCCCTGCTCGGCAAAAAGCAAATGGTGAACCTTCGCTTGACTCATATGGCTTATAGGCTATGCCACACACTCTCATTTTACTGAGGAACTTTCCAGGTTACACAGGAGTTTGTTTTCACATATGCAGACTTAACGGAAACCCAACACGTTGCCATTACAGCCCACGATGACCACCAAAATTTTGTCTCTCAATTAATATGTTTTGATTTATAATGAATGCTATCTTGTCAGTTGTGAAATTAGATGGCAATAAAGGTGAAGGGATCCAGTACAGCTCAGGGAATCATCAGCATCACAGGTTTCTGAGCCAAGAAGTGAGCTGGGTTCCCCATAGATTACAATGGGGCCAACAACCATTCACAGAATAGTTATAGTGAGCTCCCCAGGAGCTTGCTTGTCCCTCACTGAGAAGATGGAACCAAGCAGAACTCTTTCCTTGTCCCACCCTTATTCTGTCCCCTGCGCTCTGTTTTCCTTCTGAGACTGAGAAAGAAGTTTCTTTGGTCCTGTCAAAACCCAATTTTTCTATCTCTCCTGCATCCATTTTTATGGATCATTCCCAGCTGCTGCTGTGCCCATCTGTTACCTCTCAGTTCTGAAGAACATTTCTTTACTCATCTATTGTCGTGTGGCTATTGTCTCTATTCTTCTTCACATGACAGTCTCCTAAGTCAAGACCTTCCCACCTCTCCTTCACCCTCTCCCCTGTTCCCTTCCGACCTCTTCTCCAGTCTTCACCCTCTTGCCTGCTCCCTTCCGGCCTCTTCTCCAGTCTTCACCCTCTCCCCTGCT
>CABHPH010129383.1:68623-93780 GCA_902168325.1 Peromyscus nudipes
CCCACAAATCTTCCCCCCCCCCAACCCCACCAACAAAACCCCCCCCCCCCCAGAGCCCCCCCCCCCTCCTCTAAAAAAGGGTTTTCCCCCCCCCCCCCCCCCCCCCGCTTTGGGGTCGCTATTTGCCACCCCACCATGCTGGAAATAAACACTCTTGCTAAATTGCATACATGACTGTTGGTCTTTCTTGGGGCCTTTTCTTGGACCCCAACAGTCTTCAGCAGTGAACACGCCTTATTCATTGATCTCTGTTCATTTTTCCCACCACCCCAAAGGGTAGGATAATATTCTTGATCTCTGTTACCAGCCACAGTACCTTACACAGTTCAGACAATGTGCCAACGTATTTTTCACTGTTTGGTCTCTGCTGTCATAAGAAAGGTGTCCAGTATTGCCCGAGGGTACTGGAATTACTAGTAAAAGTTTCTCAGCAGATGTCGTACACAAGTAAAGAACCAGTTAAAGAACTTGTTCCACACTTGTATGGTAACCTTGATTTTGATGGGGCTCAGGAAAGCTGAAAGTAAGTCAGTGCTTGTGAATGACTTCTGGGTGGCTTGTCCTGAGGACTTCATTGAAAATGCCTGTCTCACCATATCTGAGACGTTTATTGTATCTACTAGTGTACCAGCATCAATGTGTTAACAGATAAACTGAACATGGCCCCAGAAGAAGCTGAAAGATAGACTATGAGTTTGATTAGGGTTTCAAGGTCAGATGCCAAGACTGATTCTACACTAGACCATGTGGTCATGGGTGACAGCCTGCTCTCACCCTAACAAGAGATTGATAAGATCAAAAGTCTTTCTTTTATAAGCCAGTGTTGGTCATTAGTGTTGGAAAGAAACTTAATCAAAAGAGTAGGTCAGAGGATCTTAACTGAGCAACCCAATATTAAAGAACTATAAAGAAAAGTGAGTGAAGAAGGAATAAAAGAAAGATGTGATAACCATTATATGAAGGGTGACATGCATTTTAGAAGCAATAAGCATGTTTGGTATACATTTTGGAGAACTAGAATAAAATTGGATGTGATTTTTTTTTAAATAAAGAGTCATTAAGCCTGCTTTCTTTAACTATTAGTAATCGTGGAGATAAACTATGTGTTCAGCGCAGGGAGGCTTGGGGATGGGGGCGCTCAGGAAGACCTGCCACTGCCCTATAAGAAGCACTCAGGAACTCCTGAACTCTCCCAGGAAAGAAAAGCTGGGACAGCCATGGGGGTGACGAGCGAGGCAGGCAGACACTGGGTGCACTGGGCAGTTTTCCGTGCTGCTGGTCAATGCTGGCATTCTCTGAAGACCTCTGCTGGACTTTAGCTTTGCTTCTGAAAACCCTCCCCTCAGCCAACTACACTGTGATGGGGAACAACAGATTTCGTTTATAAGTTGCAGGGCACTCAGAGAGTGAAGACTTTGTGGGGAGGATTGCTGAGGTGTGTGTCCTAGACAGGAGAACACAGAGGAGGCCACACTGGAAAAGGTTTCAGAGTCAAGAACAATGAAATATGTAGATGGAAGGTTTCAGTGGAATTTCGTTGAAAGTAGACTTCACAATCCAACAATTGTGGCTAAGCAGAAATTAGTTATTATAAGACAGTAGCTGCTATAGATCATGTTGACATACAGTATTTAACTATTGTGTCACGTTGAGAGATAGCCTCAGCTATCTTCCATGGTGTAGCTGTCTTGAGGCAGCATCCCCAAGGCCTCCCTGGTAAGAGCAAGCAGTAGGCTACTGACCCTTTTTCAGCACAATGCTATGCTAACAGGTCTATGGAATGATCTTGAGTAAATAAAGAGCACGTGTAGTCAATACAGAAGACCGGGAAACAGGCAGCCTCCCTGGCCTCCAGCTTCATGTTCGAGCCTGGCCACAGTTGAAGGAGAAAGCGTTGCTCTCCTGCTGGGGCAGACACTCAGGGACAGGCCTGAGGCCTTCTCAAGTCTATTCTAAACCTGGAGATTATTCCCTGGCCTAAATTACTCTTTCATGAGGATAAGAACCATGGTTATCCGTTTTTGTATCACAGAATCTGATGCACAGTCGTTCTTCAATTAAGATTTACAAATGAGTAAATTATATACACAGTCATTCTCAATTTGATAACTGAATAATCCTTACATCAAAGTATTTTCATACAAGACTGACTGCCAGATGTATAAATGTGTAAGATTGGCTTGAAGAAACTTAATTTGTTTGATAATGAACTATATAATATATAGTAATTTTGAGTTTATACAAATAATTAGGCATGTGTGGACACATCAATATATCTGGTGTAAATGCAGATGATACAGACATTGGTATAGGTTAAGGATAACTTGGTGAAATTTAGACTTCATTGGTAGTGGAGGAAAATGTTAAAATACCTGCAAAATAACTGCAATACTGGTAGCATTTGTTAGAGAAAGCAAGGGAATCTTGTTCAATATGATATTTTGATGTAACGTATGTAAACCCTGAAACAATGACTAGAACACAGAATGTGTCAATTGTTGGAAGATGGTGATAAAGAAAATAGTATCAAGTAAGTTGAGACCTTGAAAAAGTTGAAATTTTGAAAACTTACAATTTGAAGTTCTAACTAAATGAAAACAATATTTATTTACCAGTCTCCTGTGATATGACAATTCTCTATATGACACTGGAAACCAAGAGCTGAAGAAAACTTGGATTCTGGTCTCTGTGTTCTGAGTCATCATGAATCGTGACACGTAGCCCACATGGTGCTAGAAGTGAAGCGTGTTCAGAGCCACCTGGACACAAGCTACAGGCTCTGCCTAGAAGAGACATGAATCCTGCACAGTGACCTTGACGCTGGATCACAGAGCACTTGGAAAGCACAGAAGAGAAGAACTTTCCCAAGCAAGGAAAATGTTCAGATAGCTGGCGCTGGACAAGAGAAGTGGATCCAAATCAATTCTACCTAGACTACATGAGACAATAGTTTTGGTCAGACTGAAAAGATAGATTATATCGGGTTGTCAAAGGCACTATGGCACTAGGATTTTTCTGGTAGGTATTGTCGAGCCACCAAAAGTGTGATCAAAGCATGGCCTAAAATATAGCATTTAAAAATAATATTCTATTAAATTTATTGAGAACTTATGAGAGCTGATTTCTATGGAGAAACAATACAGGGGTGTGGACAGTACTGTTTCAGAAGCCAACTCTGGCTTCACTTGCCTGGCCCTCCCTGGGAGGCAGCAAGCTGAACTGTTATCTGTGCAGTTACACACCAGTGAACTTAAAGAATTTAATTTGGAAAGAAGCTGGCTCATTGTCCATCCCCAAGGTCGTTAACCAAAGCTATTTCTGTATATATTCCTACAAAACTGGGCTAAGTCCTAATATGTCATACATTTCAAAGTTCCATATCACAATTGTACATGATCGAGGCATGAGAGAAGTCAAGGAGTGCCAAGGCAATTAATGAGAACCATGAAGGAAGCTTCTGGCCTCTTCTGGTAATGTTCCATGGAAACCTGAAATGACACCTTTGATGGCCATTATTCATGAATCTTTCTCTTTGGAAATGGAAGTGCCTCCTAGACATTTAGAAGTTCTGACTATTATGAATATAAATGGGATTTCAAGTGCAACAAACTTCAAATGCTTTTATATTCTATGTGATAAGAAATGAGAGCTCCTAAGTCCACAATTTTCAAAGCAAGTTTTATACATCTCACACCCCTCATGACATTTTATTAAGGGAAGACATCTTTTTGGAATAATTGAGTTTATCCCTTCCATTCTGTAGGGAGCTGTTGCCAGGAGTCATCTTCAATGGGCCTTTATTACTGTATGTTTTCAGGGCACCTGCTCAAGCCCATTTTAGTTTTGCTCTATGATGTTTAAATCTGGTGGCTCATGGTCAGAGCACTGACTAGGATTCCCTTCTTCCTTGTGCATGTTTTGATGACTCCTCAATGTCAAGATCAAAAACAAATTCTCCTTACCCTCCCCAGTGTTAACAATTGTGGCTGATTATAGTCGTCTGAAATTTTATTTTCATTTCAAGGTCCACTACTTACCCCAAATCTACTCTACCCTTGAGACAGCGATTTGAAAACAGGAAAAGCATCACATGGCAAATTGAAGCCTGAGGTTACAGAGAGGCGGCCATGTTTATCCCCATAAAGGAAAAAACTGCAGATCTTTTTAGAAGCTCAGAAGCCTGGGGTGGCAATTAAATAGCTAATTCAAGGTCACACACACACACTCCGGACATCAATGCCGACACTTCCTGCTCTCTGTTCAAATCTGTATTGACCAGCTGATGTTTCAACATGGCCATTCTGCACACCCAGACTAGGGCAGATGAAGCCTGAGATTGTTGCCTTTTCAAGGCTTCGTCATTCACAACTGTTCTATTAAGTTCTGGATGCTGGGCCCTTGGTTTGCAACCTGCATTCTTGGCTAAATTAGAAATGAAATGTCATGAATTAAGAAATATAAAAAGAGCCTGGGGAGATGGTCACACAAACACAGGACCTGAGTTTGGGTCACTGGCACCCGCAGAAAGAGCCAGATGTGGCAGCACGTGCATCTTGTTACCTCACTGCACAGGGGGTGGAGACAGGAGGATCACCGAAGCTCACTGGCCAGATAGCCAGGCCGACATCTGAGCTCCAGGTTCAGTGAGAGACCACATCAAAACTGAGCTGGAGTGATCCAGAAGACACTCAGTATCAACCTCTGGCCTATGCGTCCGTGTGTACACACGTGCACACGCATACATACATACACCACATACATGAGTACTCTCATGCACACAGCAACACAAATACGTATGTATACCATATATGTGTGTATACACGTGAGCACTCCCCCACAGACACACACATACACACATGCATGAATACCCACATGCACACATCAACACAAATACATCCATATACCACACAGGTGCACACTTACAGATGCACACACTACCCCAAAACAAAGAAAGCAAAGCACCATTTCATGCTGTAAGCTCTTAAAAAGGAATGTGGAGGAGCAGAGGGAAGGAAACAGAAACTCTCTTCTCTTGGACTGGAGAGATGGCTCAGTGGTTAAGAGCACTGGCTGCTCTTCAAGAGGCCCTGCGTTCAATTCCCAGCACCCACATGGCAGCTCACAACTGTCTGTAACACTAGTTCCAGGCAAAACATGCAGGCAAAACACCAGTGCACATAAAATAAAGATAAATTAGTTTAAAACAACAACAACAAAACTCTCTCCTCCCATAAAGTGCAGTGGTGGTGGGGGGGTGAGCAGGAGGGCACAGGTATGTGAGAAGTGGGTGGGTGAGCAAGAGGGCACAGCTGTGTGAGAAGTAAGTGGACAGATGTGTCCAGCAAGAGCAGGCATTAGGAAAATTCCATCTTCCCCATTTTCAACTTAAATCCTAGAGTTAGCTTCAGGTCCCGGATCTTCATCTATCTTTTATATATAATTCTGCCCACAGCTCTCCAATCAAGCCTTGCTTTCCAGTCCTGTCTTAAGCATTCTTTCCAAAGCTACCCCAGCCTCATGATGTAGAGCAAGGGTGGGCTAGAGCCTGGACCCAGGCCTCTGGTCTTCCCGTTGGTCTTAGTTAGGATTTTAATTGCTGTGAAAAGACACCATGACCACAGCAACTCTTCAAAGAAAACATTTCATTGAGGTGGTGACTTACAGTTTCAGAGGTTCGGTCCATTACCATCATGATGGAGAGCATGGCAGTGTGCAGGCAGACATGGAGCTGGCTACACCTTGACCAGAAGGCAGCAGGAAGTCAACTGATAGTCACACCGAGGGAAGCTTGAGAAAAAGACCTCAAAGCCCGCCCAGAACTGACACAATTCCAAGAGAAGGCATTGCTCAGATTAAAGGTGTGCCCTCTAGCCTCAAGGTCTGGATTAAAGGCGTGTGTCGTCCAGCCTCCTCCAACAAGGCCACACCTCCTAATAGTGCCACTCCTTGAGTTTATGGGGGCCCCAAACATTCAAACTACCACACCCTCTAGCTCACCCACTTGCAGCTTTTGGGTCTCCCTTCTTGAAATTATATACTTGATCATGATGTTTTCATTTTCAAAAGTTTTTTTTTAATTAAAAAATTGAAAAAAGTGATTTTAAATTAATTAAAAACTGAAATTAAAATATAATTACATGATTTCCCCTTTCCTCCCTCCAACCACTCCCACGGAACCCCTTCTTGTTCTGTCTCCAACTTATGGGCTCTGGCCATATTTCTAAATATTTCAAAAGTTTTTAATAGCTCCCTCTGACCCAAATAATGACTTGAAAGCTACTTTCGCAACTCAGCTCACTGTCTGAAGGAAAACCTTAGAGTGAGAAGTTCCAGTGACCAGGGCAAATGGAAATGTATTTTACTCCCTGAATCACCCCTAACCCTGAGGGTCACGGGGACCTGGGAAACAGTTTAGAACCGCAGGGAACTGAGGTGTACACTATACACTGTCATAAGAGACAGCCTTGGTAGTAAGTGTCTCAGATTGGCTAGTGAGCAGCTACTGTGGGGACACCTTCGAACTGCAGAGTCCCAGACCCGCCCCCACAGACTGAATGGAACACAGAGGCCTGCACGGACCCCTCAACGCACGCTTGCATTTTCAGTTTTCACTTACTGATCGGCTGAGTGATTGCCCTTCTGACCACAGATGTCTTCATGCAGGTTAATAGCCAGACACTACTTATGGCTCTAGTTCTGTTCTGGGCAACTTCCCTAAGGCCATATCCTGTCCATTCTCGTCTGTGTTAATTTACCATCTATGCTCACCTGCAGGCCCCATGTCTGGCCCCCTCTCTGCTGATTGGAGAGAACCCAGCATTTCTACCCGACCCCTGCTGATCCCTCAATCAGATGCCATCTGTCATCCTGAGACGCCTGGAGCACCAGGGGCCACTCAGCTGCATCTTCTGCTTTGGGGCTGTTTGATCCTCGTCTCCTCGCCCGTCAGTTTGAAAGCTTTCAGGGCTCTACATTAGACAGACCAGCACACATGTGTTTCTGGAATGGAACAGAGAGCAGAAGTGGATAGAAGAAGTAAGCTAAAGTGAAATGGCCTAGGCTCCAATCCTAGCCCTCCCAAAGCCTTGTCATTTAATCAAGCCACGTAAAGCCACGGCATATTCAGGTCCCGTTTTCATCAAATGAGAAGGCGTGGGAACCCTTATCTATATCCGGTCAACAGAAGCATGGGTCAAGGCTGGGGTTGAGGATGCCCTCTGACCCAGAGGGATTGTCTTGAGGACAGAGCTTTCACCTGTGGGACTCCAGGTTATCTCTAGATAGACATTGTCGGAGTTAAACTGACACCCAGCTTCTGTTTCCTCCAGAATTCATTGCAGGGTCAGATTTATACTGCATTCAAGGGCACCCAGCTGGTGCTCCCAGCGGAACCCATCACTTGCTTGGTGTTGGGGAACCCCCCCCTACCTGCTGTCAGAAGAAGCTTGGTTGGTGAAAGTATAGAAGAAACTGAGTTTGCATTGGACTTTCTCTTCTATCACTCCAGAAAAGTGTTTACAACGAAATACTTACATTACAATCAAATATAAAACTAAGAAAAATAAAAAATTAGAATATGATAGGAAGGAGGGAAGAGGTCAGTCAGCAAGGTGACTTTTTATTAAGACAATTGCCTCGTACTCCTAATGGAGAAGCAGACAATGGAGATGCCAAAGAGATTCTGTACTAAGCTTTTGCCGAGCCACCTAGGAAGAACCCAGGCAAACTCCAGTTCATCAGCATTCCAAGGGAAACACAAAGCAATGGCTGAGATAAACAGTACTTTCCGGGGTCTTCAGAAAAAGAACACAGATCTGTAAGGAACAGTGCTCTCAGAGATGATGAACTGGAAACAGTAATGGATTTCCAGAGGGGATGTATAATAATAATCTCACAGTCTGAGCATCAGTGTTTTTTATTCCAATAAATCCAAAATGCTACAAAAGCCAATACAGAATAGAGAGTGAGCTCTCAAGCTGACATGGACAAGAAGGTGTGTTAGAATAGCTGTCACATACGTGGGTCATGTCACTCCTACAACCCATCAACATTGATGACTATGGACATATTTTCCCACTGAGTATTTGAGAGGCGCTCACTTAGTGTTGAATAAGACCCGTGTCTGGAGAGATGCTGCTGCTGGAGGTGAGAAGCTCCTTCTGTGAAAGTCAGACATTCCATTAACAGTAACTTGCCTGTGTCTGTTGGCTTTCCATTACTACAACAAACTATCTAAGGCAAATAACTTCTTCTTTTTTTTTTTTTTTTCTGTTCTTTGGTTTTTTGAGACAGGGTCTCTCTGTGTAGCTTTGCGCCTTTCCTGGAACTCACTTGGTAGCCCAGGCTGGCCTCGAACTCACAGAGATCCTCCTGGCTCTGCCTCCCGAGTGCTGGGATTAAAGGTGTGCACCACCACCGCCCGGCCTGGCAAATAACTTCAAAGGAGGGAGAATTGATTTTGGTTCACGGTTCTGGAGGTCTTATTCTGTGGTCAGGAGACCCACTGCTTTCGGAGCTGTGGTGAGGCAGCACATGATACAGGAAGAAGCTGTCAGCTCCCTGCTGCCAGCCAGGAAGCAAAGGAGAGACAGGAAGGGGCGGGGTCTCCATATCCCTTCAAGGACACACCCTTATGTTCTAACTTCCTCCCACTAGGCTTCAGTTCCCACAGGTTCGACTATCTCACATTATCTCCCCAGGATGGCCACCAGACTCTTACTACATCAACTCCTAGGGGATGCTCCAGGCCAAAGATATGGCATTGCTCAAAGATAAAGGCATGCTTCATTAAGACAACTGCTTTGCATATTTTCTAAGTCACAAATGGACACTGAAAACCCCAAAGTTAATATTCATCTATGACACTGCTAATTTTTAAAAATATTTATTTATTTAATGTGTGTGTGTGTGTGTGTGTGTGTGTGTATGTGTGTGTGCGCACGCACACACATGAATGTGTGTATGCTCACATGTGTGCAGGCATGTAGGTGCTAAGACATGGCAGTCAGGACAGCTCTCTGGAGTCGGTTCTCTCCTGCCACCTCTGGAGAACGGACTCAGGTTGTCACACCCATGCACAGAGCCTTTACCTGCTGAACCATCTTGCTGGCTCCAACCCCAATAATTTAAAAATACACAAATTTAAAGCAGGAATAACGCAAAAGAATCCTATCTGGCACTCAGTCTTAATTTTATTTGGAGGAATGAGGTGAGACAAGGTCAACTTGGACTTAATTTTAATATTCTCTAATGTTGCTCCTTTTATTGATAGCATTTACATTGTTTTAGATATATATCATAAGTCATCTAGAGCTAAAGTGTGTGGGAGGGTGTGTTTAGATTCTATGGAAATACATCACCATTTGAGACAAAGGACTTCACCATCAATGTTGAGGGGTCTGAATTCCACAAGGGTTTTCTTGTTGAGTTACCTCACTGTGGGAGGGACTAAGGTAGGGTGAGCTGTGCAGAAATGCACCTTTTAACCCAATGTCATGTCCGTAATAATTAACTCTTCCCACAAAACATTAATCCACACGTATGCACCTGTCACTTCTTGGAGGTTTCTACTTCTCAACACATAAACTTTGGGGACACAGTTAAACCATAGTAGGCCCTACCATTTGTGACCTTGTTTAGCCTTCATAACCTCTTCAAAGGATCCAACTTCAAAGTCACACTGGGACTCAAGATTTCTTCAACATACCGGATTGGGAGGAAACCTAATATGATACCTAATACAATGCAAATGCTATCAATAACAACATTACTTTGGAGAATATTAAAATTAAGCCCAAATTGACCTTGTCTCATCCCCCTCCTCCAAATAAAACTAATCAAATCATTCAAGGGCTTTATCTCACTCAGTCACAGCACTACACCCATGTGACCTCCTGGCTTTGGGGGTGAGCAAACTGACTCTCTTGCTGGTTTTAGAGCCCCAAGAATTCTCCTATAACCCATTAATAGTTCCCCCCTCACTTTTACACATCCCTTGGTTCTTTACCAACAGACCACTTCTCCATGACACCTCACTCCCTACTTGACCTTCACAAATCCCAACTCCAGCCTGTTCAGCACCCCTACTTCTCATTATCACTGTCAACGTTGGACATAACATGTATCTTATCTCCTTGCCATCTGTACTGGACTTCCTGCTGGTTGGGGTTGTTTGTTTTGTTCAGAGTTGGTCTTCGTCATTTCAACACACACTTTCCCAGTGAGGTGACAGAAACTCATGGCTGTTTTCAAAGGTGTGCTGCTGACGGGATATTAACTATTACACACTGGGTCTGGTCTGAACCAACAGTGACTTCTACTTTCTCTACTAAGTAAACTTAATGTCCGCACACATCTTTCTGGTTGCTGACTTCGCACTGTTTCTCAGAATCCATTATTTCTTGTCTCTTTCTTGTGTGCTTAGAACATGCTGAAGTCAGCTACATTCAAATTCATAAATTTAGACCTCAAGGGCCTTTTCTGTGAAAGCCCAAGGTTTATTGAAGTGGCAGCATAAATAGCAATACTGCACATAGTTAGAAACTTTGCATTAAAGAGAAACTGATTGAGTGCCTGCCATGTGGGTACTTCAGGACTGCCGGGTTTCATTCAACTTTTACCACAAGCCCATGTGTCATTAGGGGTCTTAGTGAGCCTTAGGTCTTCTGATGATGTCCTTCCACTCAGAAGCCCACACTGTTCCTTTAACAAAATCTACATGTTTTTCTTCCAGTATACTGTTAATGTTCATGTACAAATGTTAAGAATTTTACATAACAACATGCTTATCTTCTCAAGGGTGATATAATGTTCCCTGTCTGGACAACACCTCTGACTTCTCATACTTGTCCACTTGAACACAGTCTTGGGCCTGACAGGGACCAGAAAGGGACAGACCTATATGTGATATGATCTAGCAGTCTCTGTAGCAAAAGTCTGTAAATGACATTCTCCAAGAGGACTACTCAAAGGTCCTCAGTAATTCTCAAAAATGAGTGTAACAGAGTTATTGAGCACGTGGACTCCCGAGTTCAAACCCCAGCTCTCAGATTTAGTGGCTACAAGCAAAGATACTGTATTTATCTGCAAAATGGGGTGACAAAATGTATTGATTAGTTCTTGTCAACTTGACACACAATAGAGCCATCTAAGAGGAGAGAATTTCAGTTGAGAAAAATGCCTTTTAGGATCAGCCTATAGGGAGGTCTGTGGGGGCATTTTCTTGATTGATGATTTGTAGTCTGCATGTAATAGACATTCCTACACTGTCCTGCTCTGTGAACCCTGTTCCTGTAGAGCTTTGCTTACTCCTCTGGGAGGACCACCTCTCATCATGCTGTGGGCAAGATGTCTCACTCCAAACAATGAAGCTTAGTGCATTCAAGGACATCATATGAACAGCCCCCATTGGGCCCTGGGACCTTCTGTGTCCTGAGCACATCTAGTGATAGTGATAAGAACTGCTTTGTATGTTTTTCAGTGTTTTTCTGAAACACTGAAACAGTTCCTCCTTTGAACTCTTGAGTTATCCAGAAATAATCTCCACAGAATGCCAGTAACGGTTCCCATGAACAGCATGGCCTCTAGTTCCCTAGTTCTGGTGAACCTCCTATTTGACTTCAATTCCTCAACAATGGATCACTAGATCACAATAATAACTGATATTGGAGGACCTAGTCCACAGTGGGTAGTGTTATTCCTGGGGCCATGGTCTTGGGGCATATAAGAAAGCAAGCCATGGAGAGCAAACCAGTAAGCAGCACTCCTCCATGGGTTCCAATTTAGTTCCTGCCTTGAGTTCCTGCCCTGACTTCTCTAAGTGATGTGGTGTGACCTGAGAGTTCTAAAAGGAAATAAACACTTTCCTCCCCAAGTTGCTTTTGGTCATGATGTTTTATCAAAGCAACAGAAACCCTTAACCAAGACAACAACGATGATGTTAATTATGGTGATGATGATGATGATGATGATGATGGTAATGTTGCTTATGATGAAGATGGTAATGTTGCTTAGAGAGGTTCTATGCACATTAAAAGGAATTAATACAGGGAACAACTTATAATTGACCCTAACTCCATAAGACAATTCAACCAGTGCAGTTCATTAATGCCACAGTTGCTTTTTCATTTGAACAAAGGGGTCACACATCCTTCCCTTTAGGTGACAGATAAATTTTTAGTTGTTCTCTGCTCTCTCAACCTGATGAGCATCATCAAGCTGACCATGAACACTCTTGTGTAAGGGCCAACAGATGAATGGGGCATTATTCTAGAGCAGTGGTCCTCAACCTTCCTAATGCTGGGACCCTTTAATACAGTTCCTCATGTTGTGGTGACCCCCAGCCATAAAATTATTTGCATTGCTATTTTATAACTGTAATTTTTTTGAGACAGGGTTTTTATGTATAACAGTCCTGGCTGTCCTGGAACTCACTCTGTAGACCAGGCTGGCCTAGAATTTGCAGAGATCCACCTGCTGCTGCCCCCCCCCTCCGTAGTGCTGGGATTAAAGGTGTGCACCACCACCACCGCCTGGCCCTGACTGTAATTTTGTAGAGGAATGGTGTCTCAGTTCCTAAGACCATTGGAAATATGTGTTTTCCATTGGTCTCAACCCACAGATTGAGAACCACCATTCTACTGTGTTTATAGAACAGGATTTTCTTTTGTACTTTGTTTATATATTTTTGAGATTATAATATAATTATATTTCTCACTTCCCTTTCCACCCTTCAAGCCCTCTCACATACCTCTCCCTTCTTTTAAATTCATGGCCATTTTTTCATTGCTGTTGCATGCATATATGTATAATAATACATATTCCTAAATATAACCTGCTCAGTTTTTACTATGCTACTTGTATGCATGTTTTCAGGGTTGATCATTTGGTATTAGATAAGCAATTAGTGTCTCTTCCCTGAGGGAGACGATTTCTCCTGCTCCCAGTATTCCTCAGTTGTCTGTAGATCTTTGCATAGGGTAGAGACCTTGTGGGCTTTCCTCTGTCCACTTTGGCGTGTCCATTTGTGTCATATTTGTTCAGCTGTCACTTAGGCAATCATATTGGTAAGAGTTCATGGGTGTAACTTCTGACATTACTAGCTGACGCAATCGCACATTAAACTCTCTGTTCCTATGGCTCTTACAATCTTTCCATCCCCTCTTTCACAATGTTCTCTGAGCCTTAGGTGCAGAAGTGTTTTGTAGATGTATTCATGGGGACTGGGCTCCACAACTCTGTATTTTGATTGATTATAGTATTCTGTCGGGGATCTCTGTCTGTTGCAAAGAGAAGGTTACGTGATGATGGTTGAAGACTACACTTAACTGTAGCTATAACGGCAAATGCTTAGGTTGCTGTTAAGGATTATGCTGGTTTAATAAAGTAGTGGTTGTAGATTCTTCTCTGATGTACATGACTTCACTAGCACTGAGTAGTTAGCTGGGTTTACAGAACCAGGCATGGTTTCCCTCTTGTTGAGAGGGTCTCAAGTCCATTTAGGGAGCTGTTGGTTACCAGTAAGATATGCATGTCTCTACTGCACCCTTAGGTTATCATGCCATGCTGGTAGTTAATGTGGTCCACAGGCATCATAGCTGGGAAGGGCTGTTGGTTGCTTCCCTCCTTTGAAATCTTGCATGGCGCCTTCTGGTGCCATGAAAGCTAGTCCTCAGGGAGGAGGAATTCAAGTTAATTCCAGCTCAGGGGATCTCCGGGCCCTGTTTCTGAAGTGCATGGTGTCTTCAGCAAAAGGACTTACCATCCATCTCTAGAGGGCAACCATGGGCAGCAACAATACGCTGTATGTTTTAAGAATCTCTTGGACAGCCTTGCCCAACAAAAGAGGGCTTCTCATATCTGGTAGTGGGTTTTTGTTGTGTGAACTTTGGTGTAGATGTAACCAACCGTCTTATAAATAAGAAACACAGAACCAATGCAAAGAAGAAAGCCAAGAGGTCAGAGCTAAGAGCTAAAACCTTACCCTTCCTCCTGCAGTGGTCCTACCTCTCCGAAGGGAAACGCTACTTCCTGTTTAAAGTCTTTATATAGTCTCTGTTCTGCCTTCTCATTGGTTGTAAACCCAACCACAGGACTGCCTCATCACGGTCTGTCTGTATAGACCTCCAGGTGTTCTGTGGTTAGTATTGAGATTAAAGGCATGTGTATCCAATGCTGGCTGTATCCCTGAACATACAGAGACTTACCTAGCTTTGTCTACCAAGTGCTGTGATCACAAGCGTACACCACCACTGCCCTGCTTTCCTATGGCTTGCTAATAGCTCTGACCCCCAGGCAACTTTATTTATTAACATACAATTAACATTTTGGTACAAAAGAAAAATATCACCATACTTTGGCTCTTAGAGGAAGCATTTGTTAGGCCAGATGAGAACAGTTCATTAAAACTATATACGAATATTGTACACAGAATTATGCATATTATAAGGTTGTTTCTAAGTGAATAGCTAATATCCTGAATCCTTATGGTTTTTTCAGACTCCTTGTTGTTATTTTGCCCCTCCCCCTTCTTCTCTGTTTGCCTCCCTCCCTAAAGAGTGCTTCTTCCCCACTTCCCCATCAGATCAGCTGTGTCTTGCTAGTCCCCTTAACTCTCCTCCTCTCTTCTATATTCCTCTCCTTCCTTCTCCCTCTCCTTCTCATTTTCCCTCTCAGATAACTTGACCTGTGCCCTGCTATTCTCCTTCACCCTCCTCCTGCCTTCTTCTATATTTACCTCCCTTCCCTTCCCTAAGGAGTCCCCCCCTTTCCATTTCCCCGGTCTGTCACGTGTACTCTATTCCTCTCTCTATGCTCTCCAACTCTCCTATCCTGGCAATGGACCCATTTCACTTTCCTGGTTTCTACAGTTACTACAGGTTATGTGCTCACATCTGAAGATTTGGAGTTAGGAGTCCTCAATGAGAGAGAATATGCCATGTTTGTCTTTCTGGGCCTGGGTTACCTCCTGTGATCTTTTCTAGTTCCATCGGTTTATCTGCAAAGTTCATGATTTCATCCTTCTTTACAGCTGAATAATACTCCATAGTGTACCATATTTTCATATTCATCCGCTAGTTGAAGGGCATTTAGGTTATATCTATGTCCTAGCTATCGTGAACAGAGCAGCAATGAACATGGCTGAACAAGTATCTGTCGAGTAGGATGTTGGGCATATGCCAAGGAGTGCTACATCTGGGTCATATCGTAGATTTATTTTTAGCTTTTACAGAATTCTCCACACTGATTTCCACAGTGGCTGCACCAGTTTACAATCCCATCAACAGTGAATGAGGGTTGCCCCCCTCATCTTCTCCAGATTTTCTTATTGGTTCTTTTGTGTGGAGACCCACAGAGGCTTCCTAGTGAGAACTTACTCAGGGAATCTGAGCTCGCTTTACCCAGCAGGGCTGCATAAGGGGGTGATTTGACCACGGGCATAGTTACCAGGTGTTTGGAAGGATCTACACTTGGCTGTGCAGTGTGCTTTGATCTAGCAAGGGGGAGGTCTTTTGCCCCGCCCCTTGGCATTGTTATAAAAAGTCCTTTTGAATAAACGGAAAAGGCCATTGGAGATTGACCCAGGTCCTCCCGAAGCTATGCTGTGTTTCTGTCTTTCTCCTCTTTGCTATCTTTCTACCTAATATTTTCTTATCCCTCTCTCCTCCTCATAAGAACCCTTGAAAAGGTGGGAGCTGGCCTCCCACACTTTTGTTGATCTGTTTTGATATTTTGGCTGGGGTAAGATGAAATCTCAAAGTTTTTCTGATTTGTATTTCCCTAATTGCCGGAGGTGATGAGATATTTCTTAGCCATTTTTCCTTCGTTTTTGAGAACTCTCTATTCAGGTTCCAGACCCAGTTTTTGAATGGGTGATTTGTTTTCGTCTGTTTTTTTTTAAGTTATTTAAATATTCTGAATATTAATCTTCTGTCTAATGTACACCAGGCAAAGATTCTTTCTCATTCTGTGGGCTCCCGCTTCACCTGGTCGATTGTTTCTTTTGTTGTGCAGAAACTTGTTAGTTTTGTTAAGTTCCATTTGCCAACTGTTGGTCTTAATCCTTGGTCAAAAGTAGTGCTATTCAGGAAGTCCGTTCCTATACCTATCGTGCAGGCTTCCGCTGTGCTTTCTTGTAGCAGTTACAGGTTTCACACTGAGGTCTTTCACCCAAGTGGAGTTAGTTTTTGTGCAAGGTGATAGATAAGGTCTAATTTCATTCTTCTGCATGTGGGCATCCAGTTTTCCCAGCACCACTTGTTGGAGACGTTTTCTTACAGTAACTTATGATTTTGGTATCTTTGCCAAATGTGAAGTGGCCGAAGTTATGGGTATTAGTGATCGGGTCTTCAGCTTTGTTTCCGTGGTCTATAGTCTGTTACTGAGCCAGTTCTATGTTTTTTTTTTTGTTTTTTTGTTTTTTTTTTTGGTTTTTTGACACAGGGTTTCTCTGTGTAGCTTTGCGCCATTCCTGGAACTCACTTGGTAGCCCAGGCTGGCTTCGAACTCACAGAGATCCTCCTGGCTCTGCCTCCCGAGTGCTGGGATTAAATTACTATGGCTCTATAAAATACCTTAAGATCTAGATTGGCGATCCCTCGGCATTGTTCTTTTTATTCAGGATTGTTTTGACTATCTGGGGGTTGTTTGGTTCCACAAAAAATTTTAGGATAGTTTCTTTTTTCTGTTTCCGTGAAAAATGTGATGAGGATTTTGTTTGAGATTGCATTGAATCTGTAAACAGTTTTAGTAAATGGTCATTTATTATAATGTTAATTCTACCAATCCACGAGCGTAGAATACCTTTCCATTTTCTAGTTTTTCATCTCTTTCTTCAGAGGTTTAAAGTTTTCATTGTAGCGGTCCTTCACTTCCTTGGTTAGGCTTATTCCTAGATATTTTATTTTCCTTAAGGCTGTTGTGAATGGGAGTGTGCCTATGGTCTCCTTCTCTATATGTTGGTTGTTGGTGTAAGAAGAGCTAATTTGTGCCAGTTGATTGTGTACCCTGCCACATTACTGAATTTTTTAAAAATCATTTCTAGAGGTTTTCTGGTAGAATTTTGGGATCTCTAATGGATAATGCTGTCTGCAAATAGGGATGGTTTGACTTCTTATTTTCCTGTTTATATTACTTTAATTTCCTTTTCTTGCCTTATTGCTCCAGCTAGTATTTTGAGCACAATATTATAAGGGTGTAAGGAGAGTGGACATCTCTGCCTCCTTCCTGACTACAGGGATTGTTTCAAGCCATTGACTGTGGGTTGCTTAAATATAGCTTTTATTGTTTCTGTATGTTCCATCTAGCCCTACATTCTCTAGGTTTATTTTTTTTTTCATCATGAAAGTATGTTAGATTTTGTCAAAGGCTTTTTCTGTATCTATTGAGCTAATCATGTGATTTTTTTTCTTTAAGTCCATTTATGTGTTTTTTGTTTCATTTATTGACTTACATATGCTGAACCATTTCTGTGTTTTAGAGATCAAATCAAATTGGTCATGATGTGTAATCTTTTTGCTGTATTATGCATTCTGCTTCAAAGTGTTTTAAGTCTGTGCTCATCATGGATGTGGGCCTGTAGTTTTCTTTCTTGTTGTTATGTCTTTACCTGGTTTGAGTACTTGAGTGTTACTGGCTTCATAGAAGGGGTTTGAGAGTACTCCTGTTTCTATTTTTTTTTTTTTTTTTGTTGAATACTTTAAGAGGACTGGCTGTAGATCTTCTTTGAATGATTCGTAGAATCCTGCTGTGAATCCATCTGGATCCAGACTTCTGTTTTAGCTGAAAGGCTTTCTCTTTCTGTTACCATTTCAGTCTCTCATTTATTATGAGTCTGTTCAGGTTGCTGACTTCTTGGTTTACTTTTGGTGGTTTGCCTGAATCTAGAAATTCATCCACTTCTTTTAGGTTTTCCAGCTTAATGGAGTCAGGTTTTAAAATATTCCCATAGAATATTCTGAATTTCTTTGGTATCCATTATACTATTTCCCTGTTCATTTCTGATTCTGTTCATTTGGGTCTTCTCTGTCTTTTTTTAGGTTAGTTGGTGCAGGGGTCTCTGTTACTACCACAGCCCACAGAGCAACAATCCATGGGAGATAAAAAGGAAGTTTGGTTCAGCACAACTCAGTAGTGGTGTTGGTTCAAACTTCAAAAGTCTGGTGCCAGGTAGTTTATTTTAGGCATATTTAAGTACAGTACAATTTGAAAAAAGTTTCTAGTGTAACACAATCCTGTGTGCACAACAAATCTTAAGACATGACTGCATTGAAACTCTTGTAAAGTACAAGTGACATCTCCCATAAAGATAGGTTCTGTAGATTAACAGGCTCAAGGTAAACATGCATGGGCAGTAACTTTTACTAGTCGATAAAAAGTAATCCCACCATTCCACAGGAGAACCAGAAAGTACTTGCTGAAAGCAAGATACTTAGAGAAAACAGACATTCAGACAAAACCATAAAAGGCCTGTAATAAGATTAAGCACATTTCAAGGAAAACAAACTCATTTTCATTTATAGAACAAGTTAAACCTTAAAAATTTAAGTGAAAATTGAAATATACAAGCACGTATAAACATTCTAAAAAAGATTGTCCTCTTTCCCTGAGTGTACTGCAGTTACAGACAGGAGGTGGCAAGCAGGCGGAGCGGGAGCCTGAAAGGGCATTTTTTTTTTTTCTTTCTACACATTACTTCCCTCTGTCTTCATATTCCTGTCTGGAAATCTTCATCTGCTGAACGGTGCCCAGAGATGCTGGAATGGAGCCCACCTCCGCTCCACCCATTGTTTGCAATCAGTTTCAGCCACATGCTTGGGGAAGTTTTCTGAGAAGGCTCTTTATCTAACCTGTCAGTGAAACTCTGTATTAGCATGTTTCCTCCTGCAACAATCACACTGCCCTAGAGACTTGGCCTGACGTCAATGTCACACATTCCCACACTTGTAGTGACGACATGACTGGTCCCCAGCATTGTGTTCCCAGATAATCCCTTTACATGGGGAGGGTCAAAGAATCCTTCAGGAATTTTTAGCCGCTCTGCACCAAAATCACAATTGTCACCAGAGGGGAATTCATAGTGAACAGTTGGCATCTGTGCGACCATTTGCTCGTCGCTGGTGGAGTCTGACACCCGAAGAACTGAAGCTTGAAAATCTTGGAAGACGCAATTGCACGTGGAATTGTGCCCAGACCCTGTAACCCCAGGCAGTTTCTCTTTTCTCTTCCGGTTTGCTGGAGAGCCTTCCCAAACAGCCTCTTTTGATGCACTCGTACATGGAGAAAGAGTTCTATATTCATTTCCTGGAAGAGTTCTCGGCACTGCCTGGTAATGAAGACAGTAGCACTGTGACTCCACTTCCAGAGAGAGGCAGTCCCCTGCAGCTGTGGCCACCTCCTGCTGCAAGAAAGCAGTGGCTACTCACCCGGCTGCACAGCCACTCCTGCCGTCTTTCTGATTTTTTTTCTAATGTAGGCACTTACAGCTATAAATTTCCCGCACATGACTGATTTCAATGTGTCCCAGAGGTTTTGTTGTGTTGGTTTTTTTTTTTTTTATTTTCATTTAATTCTGGGATTTTTATTTATTTCTTAATTTCTTCTTTGACCCATTCATCATTCAGTAATGAGTTGTTTAATCTCCATGGATTTGTGAATCTAACAGATTTTTTTTTTTGCTGTTAATTTTAAGTTTTATTGCATTGTGGTCAGATAGGCTACAGGGAATGATTTCAATTTGTTTGAGTTTGTAAAGATTTGTTTTGTGTCCCAGGATGTGGTCTATTTTAGAAAGGCTTCCATGTGCTGTTGAGTTGGGTGGAATATTGTGTAGATATCTGCTAAGTCTATTTGATGGATGATGTCAATTGATTCTAATGGTTCTCAGTTTTTTTTTTTTTTTGGTCAAAGTGGGGTATTGGAATCATCTATTATTAATAAATTGACGTTAATCAACGTCTTTAAATCCAGTGGTAGATTTTTGTGAAATTGGCTGCCCCAGAGTTTGGTGCACATGTTTGGATAGTAATGTCTTCTTAGTTAACTGTCGTCTTGGTTAGAATGGAGTGTCCCTCTTTAACTGTTCTGAAATGTGTCTATTGTGGTCATTGGGTTGTTGATTTGGGGTCATATTGTTTCTGTTCTCAGTGACATTTTGTGTTTTAACAATCATGGATTTGTACTTCTTTCTACAGTCTCTCTGCTATATTCTTTCTTCTCTTCAGCCCAAAATATTGCTTCCTGTACTTTCTTTAGGTTGATTTGTTGATCCCGGCCTAATCCTAGAGGTCCTTTGAGGGGCAGGCAAGAAAGGTCAGACTAATTGGTGCACTATTTGTCGGACCCAGGTCAGATCTGGGGGGGTTGAGAAAAAAAGCATTGATGGGGAGGTCAGGGGAACTCACCTGCTTAGACCCTGCAGGAGGACAATGGGAAATCTGGGTACCACGTGGGGTGGTTGGAAGCTGCACAGAAGGGAACTTTTAGTGGTTGCAGGTAGGGCAGGTCCTGGTAGAAGGCTAGAGGTTGGCTGTGGAACATGCAAGGGCCATCAGACTAGGCTTGGGAATGAAGGTAGTGTGGGTCCTGGCAGAAGCCTAGAGCTTGGCTGTGGCCTAGATTGGGGAGGCCAGACTAAGTTGGGGAACTGGTTGTGACCCAGGCTAGATCTGGCAGATTAAGGAAAAGGTGTGTTTGGGAAGGTCAGGAGTACTCACCAGGTTAGACTCTGGAGGAGGAATTGGGAAGTTTGAGTAGTTAGTGGGTTGCTGTAGGTGGCACAGAAGACCAGAACTTAATTTTCATTTGAAGAACATTCACCTTGATTTTGATTGGCTGTTCAAAAACTCATTCTCTGATGTGCTTGTGTCAAGTTTTATTGACCCCAGCAGTGTATGACACCCTCTCCATCACTGGGATAACAGCAGGATAACTTTATTTAAGGATGTGTGTGATGTGTGTGACTGAGCCTCATCGGGTGTCTCATTTTCACTCTCTTGATTATCTACTAACTTGAGCACCTTTCTACCTAATGGTCCTTCCAGATTTCTTTTTCTGCGTGTTGCTTATTCACTAGAATTTTATTAGTGAAAACATTTCATAAAACCGGCCAGGGTTTGAGGAGAGGGCAAACAGAGTTCAGTCTGAAATGGGTTAAAGCAGCACGCAGATGCAGAGGGCAGGCAGGCACTGGGGGCAGCCATCACTGGCCATCCGGTCCACAGACCCGCTTCTTACTGTAACCGTTTCTCTTGTTATTATGTTAAATTATACAACTGCACCTTCCAAATGATGATCCTTTGTAATTTATGCAATACAAGTCTTATTTCCCAGCATGAAACCTCATCACATTTTAATGTCTTTTGATTCATAGACATTTTCAGTGTTAGTTTAGTCACAATTACTGCTTTTGTCTCTCCTAAACTAGCTTTGTGTCTCATTTAAGGATATCTTTGCTAATTTAACGTCATGAAACTTGTCCTTTTCTTACAGATGCTTTACATTTTGTGTGCATATTTGTATCATGAACCATTTGGTGTTTATTTTAGTGCATAATTAAAAACTATTTTAGCATGTTTTTACACAGCAAGCCAGTTGTCCCAACACAATCTGGTGGTGAATCCAAAGTCCACCAGTGACTTGTAATGTCCTTTTTTAGAAGTTTCCATGCATTTATGGATTCTTATTGTCTCTCTAGCTAGAAGTAAACAGTGTTTTGAAAACCACGGACTTAAAGTAAGTTGCATATGTGTTGGGAAGAGCATATGCTTACCTACGTGTGCATGTGTGGGGAGTATGAATGTCATATGTGAGCATGTGGGGGCCAGAGGTCGATGTCGGGTTCTTCCTTGATCACTATCTGCCTTACTTTTTGAGACAGGGCCTCCTATGAGCTCACTGATTGGCTAAGCCCCCAATATCTTCCCATCTCCGCTTCCCAGCACGTGCTGACACACCTGGCTTTTATGAGAGTCCTGGGGATCTGAACTCAGGGGCTCATGCTTGCTCAGCAAGCATCTTACCTACCGGACCATCACCTGGGACCCTAAACAATTCTTAATATTTTGTTGGAGAGCCTCCTCTTGTCTTGATTTTTTGTGGTTCTTTACCATTCAAAGTAGAATCTGTCTGTCAAATTTCAATTATTGATATTTTGTTGCTATTGTATAAAACTTAAAAATCTAATTGTATTTTGTGTAATGCCAGTAAAAATCCTACCAAGCATCTCCCTTCCTCCCTCCCTCCTCCCTCCCTCCCTCCCTCCCTCCCTCCCTCCTTCCCTCCCTCCCTCCCTTCTTTCCTCCTTCTTTCTGAAATTGATGAGCAGATTCTAAACTGAACATGAAACAGGTAGGAGGGACGGATATGGAAAATGGGAGGAGGAGGAGGAGGAGGAAGAGGAGGAGGAAGGCCCTCACCCCAGAGGATGCTTTAAGTTTCTAACCAGATGAGAGTCAAGACTTTCATCACAATTAATGAAGTTCTCTGTGAAAGTTACAACACATAGAGACAACACTCCTTTCATTTAGAGGTATTTCAAACAGTAACATTAAATAGCAAGAAACTGCCCTTAAGACCCGAGTATATTTGGCCTTCCTTACTCTTTGCCTAGATGTGAACCTGTGAGGTCCTGGGAAACTCAAGGTGAGAACATACATTTCCCTTAGAGTTAAACAAATCTCAATCCCCTGTGCGCTCTGATGCCTCTAACTTATAACAGGCTGTCTTACTCTCTGCCTCTTCCTCACTCCCTCCCCTTCCATGGTCCAGATTCCCATGAACTGTATGTCACTGTGTGTGACAGTTCTCTTTCTCATCACTTTAAGCTAGCCCTCCTGATATTCTCATAAAGCCTCTAACACTCTGTGTTTTCTTCCTATATATCTTTTATAAAGCCCGTTCATGCTTTCCATGACTCTATCTTAGTGTTCTATTGTTGTGAAGAGACACCACCACCATGGCAACTCTTATAAAAGAAAGCATTTAATTGGGGTTTGCTTACAATCTTGGAGGTCAAGTCCATTATCATCATGGCCGGGAGTGTGGCAGCATACAGGCAGACATGGTGTTCATGAGTAGCTGAGAGTTCTACATCTGGATCTGCAGGCAGCAGGCAGAGATCAAGAGAGTGCCACTGGGCCTGGCTTGGACTTTAAAACCCCAAAGCCCACCCCAGTGACATACTTCCTCCAACAAACCACACCCACTCCAACAAGGTCACACTTCCTAATCCCTCTCAAGTAGCACCAGTCCCTAAAAACGAAGCATTCCAATATATGAGCCTATAGGGGCCATTCCTATTCAAACCACCATATACTCCATGCTTTCTTTTCTTAAGTAAGTCCTTGTTCTAATAGACACCATTAGATATAAAATCTCACAAATCTAATTTGAATGGGTCTGTACAGTTCACTTATGCTCATGAATTTCATTATGTTCAGCGAAGCAAATAAAATCTGTTGTTATGAAAAAGACTTCTGACAGCTCATAATTACATAAAAATAAACACATCAGCAGCAAAGAAGGACAAAATTAAGATGTCAGCGTTGGAAGATCTCATAACTGAACATCTTGAGAAGCACTTGAAAACTCAGGAAGTGTCAGCAAGATGGCTCAACCAACAAAGGCTCCTGTCACCAAGCCCGCTGATTCTCGTTCTGGCTCCAGGTCCCATGACGCTGAAGAAGCCAACTGACCCTGGCAAGTTGTCCTCTGCCTCCGTATGTCCATCGTGACGCATGTGCCAGAGCGCTCCAGGCTCATTAGTAAATAAATACTTAAGATTTGAAAACTGCAGCGATATTTGCTGTTCTGTGTAGTTATATTAAAACGGTAATGATAAATTTTGCAGTGACTTGAGAGTCATTGATAATTCTTAGCACAGCACAAAGTTACTCTATAGAAAGGACAGACTGGCACACGTTGTGCTAAGTCTGCTTGGTGAAGGCATGACAGACTAAGGTGTTAATTTTAATGGGAGTTCCATTTGGCTTGAAACTTAGACTCAATCTCCAGGTTGTCAGTCAGTAAATGGCTCCATTCTCACAACTCAGGGGTCACAGCATCAGAACGAAAAGTGCCGCTCTGTAAGTTAATAGTATGTCACTTGAGACCATCCAGCTAGCTTTTTGAGTAATGCAAACAAGTTTGGATTGCATTTTAAAACATGTATCTTTAAATTCGTGTGTGTGTGTGTGTGTGTGTGTGTGTGTGTGTGTGTGTGTGTGTACGGACTTGGAGTTTTAATGCAGTCATTTAAATCCTTCAGCTAAAGAGTAAGAGAACAGAGGCAACTCTCCAGGCTGCTTCATATGCTCTGACTCCTGTTTGCTCACACTGACTCTATGAAATCAAAACCCATTGACTTGGAGCCTAAAGTCCACATTTTGATGTGACAGTCCCTGCTGCATTTCCTTGGCCACTCAGCGAGGTCTCCTCTTCTTTCCCAGGCCTTCCTCACCCCTCACAGGGCCGTAGCCCCTCTTCCCCACCTCCATGCCCCTCCTCACAGTGCCATTCCTCGGGAGGAATGGAAATTCCTAGGACTACTTATCAAAAAAGAAACCTATGTGAGGCCAGGGATGTGGCTCAGTGGGTAGAGTGTTGCTGCATACACGTAAGGCCCAGAGTCTGGATCCACGGGACCCACATCAAAGCTGTAGCATGTGCCCACAGCCCCAGCTCTGGAGGAGAGATGGGTGGATCCCAGCCTCGTCAACTGGTAAGCTCTAGGCTCACTGAGAGACCTTGACTCAATAGGCACTGGACAATAGAGGAAAACACCCGACGTTGACCTCTGGCCTCAGACGTGCGTCTGCACTCTCATACATACACGCACAGACATACGAATATGTCCACACAAAACTACACGCAAAAGAAAAGTCTGTGTTGAGTTTTTATATCTTGGAAAGCAAAGCCCACCTTCTATAAGATGATTCCAAACCGTGGACCTTTTTATAATATATGTTTCTCCAACAAATCCATAAACTTGATCAGGATTAGAATAGATTATTTACGCATATAAATTTCAAGTGCATATTTTCTCTGTGAACTTTCAATGACATTATCATTGGTGCTTTCGACAGACATTAGTAATGAAGGTGTATTTTTTCTACTAGTCTCCAATTATGCTACGTTTTTTTTGTTTGTTTGTTTTTGTTTTT
>CABHPH010129384.1:0-10412 GCA_902168325.1 Peromyscus nudipes
TTTTTTTTTTTTTTTGGTTTGTTTTTTTTCGTGTAGGGTTTCTCTGTGTAGCTTTGCATCTTTCCTGGAACTCACTCTGTAGCTCAGACTGGCCTTGAACTCACAGAGATCTGCCTGCCTCTGCCTCCCGAGTGCTGGGATTAAAGGCATATGCCACCACCACCCGGCTTCCCATGCAGCTTTTTGAAATACTAAATGAACAAATACATTGATTATATTTTTGTAACTTCTGATTTTCTTAATTTAAAACAATTTCTTCATCACAAAAGATAAATTCTTGTGATTTAAAGCTGAAATCATTAATCTGCCCAAGCACTAATTTTAGTGGGGAGGGAAATATTTACTTTTAACATTGGAAGCATTTTTACTGAGAGTTTTCTAAAATGAGTGTGCATTTGCTTCTATAATTTAAAAATTCCAGTAAATCAAAGAAGACAATAAGTCATTATGACCCAAAGGATGGAGCCTGGAGACAGAAAGAGTGGGCTACTTTAATAGACGTGTTTATTCAGTACATTGACCAGCTATAATTTTCCAGGTCCAGTGCTAGGTCCTGATGACATAATACAAACCTGGGTTCAACAACTGACAACGGTAATTAGGAGGAAAAGCCCTGATGGAAGTGTTTTAGAACAATCACCATGACAACGAGGGCCTGAGCCGTCACTATGGTGGCACAGTGCTTGAACGATGACTGGAGAGAGAGTGTGAGTGACACTGTTGGTGAGGATGTCGGAAAAAGGTGCACAGGCAGGGTGCAGATGTTTCAAAATTATGCTTTTGCTTGTCAAACCGAAGTTATTGCTCCCCTTTTCCTTAGTGTTCTCTTTTGGGAAAACTAAAGACAGTCTATGCAGATTAAAAGCAAGTATGACTTTACAAAGTCATTACTACTCATGACTGTTCCAGCTAGGGAACAATAAATCACCTTTGACTCAGAGAATTATCATACAAGATAGCACATATTACATATGCAGTGTTCTTGTGCCCTGAAGCTCTGCCTATGCTGTTTATTGGAAAGCCTGGGGCTTTTTGTTTGTTTGTTTGTTTAAACAGGATTTCTCTGTGTAGCCCTGGCTGTCCTAGAACTTGTTCTGTAGTTCAGACTGGCCTCAAACTCAGAGATCTGCCTGCCTGCCTCTGCCACATTTTCTTCCTACAGCCACCATAAAGATTTCTGTCCAACATTTAAATAAAAATTTACGTGTGCTGCTTGGTTTCAATGGTGAAATTTGATCAGGATTTGATTGTAGCACACCACACTGCCTTAACTTGTATTAGAGGAATCTGTGAGAAGCGTGCCTGGCCATATGTATATAATAGGCTTCACAGTGTAACATAGGCGTTCCTGTGTGAACTCCAGAGCAAGGCTGCCCAGGCTGAAGCACAGCTCTAACAGTTACTAGGTGTGCATTGGTGGAGAACTTCATGTCCCATGACTGCTTAGAGTCTCCGTGTGGACTAGGGATGATGATAATATAACCTACTCCACTAGGTTGTGGTGAGTAAATCAATCACTACCAACCCACACAGCTGGTTTTCTATGCCGGGTGGGGGCGGGTGTGTGTGTGTGTGTGTGTGTGTGTGTGTGTGTGTGTGTGTGTCCTCCTTCTACAGATTCAATCAACTTGAGACTAAAAAAGTATTTTAGAAAATTGTCTGCACTGAGTAGGAATAATTTGACTTCTTTCTCCTGTCTCGTTGGTGTAGTGAAGACTTGGGACACTTCATTGAGTAAATTGTGAAGACGGTAGGCCCCCTTATCTCATTCTACATTTTAGAAGAAATGTTCTCACTTTGCCCCAACTCACTGGCTCTAGGTGTATTCTATATAGCCTTTCTTATGGTGAAGTATGTTTCTTCTATTCCTAGTTTCTTCAAGGCTTTTATCACGAAGGCATGTGAAAATTCATCAAAGTTCTTTTCGGCATCAACTGAACTAAATATGTAATTTCTGCCCTTAAGTCTACTTATGTGCTGTATTAAATTCATTGATTTGCATACATTAAACCAACCCCTGCATCCTTGGAATGAAACCAACTTGGTCATGGTGTATGATCTTTTTAAAAGTAAATAATATTTTACTTCTTATTTGAGAACTTCATACATTTATACAATGTAGTTTGATATTTTCGACTCACTCCTCTCCTAGCTCCTCTCAGATTCACCCCATCCCTTCTAAATTCCCTATCTTCTATTTTTTAAAAAAAACTCACCGAGTCCGACTTGTGTTGTGGATGTACTAATAAGCGAGGGACAAGCGATTGGAATGTGGTTGACCTACCAGGGACCCTGTCCTCAAAGAGAATTTACTCTTCCCCCAAAGCCAACTGGCAGTAGCTCCTTAGCTAGGGGTGGGGCCTCACGAGTCCCTCCTCCTCACTTGCTAGGATGTTGACTGGCTTGATCTTGTGTGGGCAGTCACAGCTGCTGTCATGAGTCACAGTTCATGTCACAGTTCATGAGTGCAGTGGTCCTGTCATGTCCAGGTGACATCGCTTGCTTCCGTCTTCCCTGACCTGTCACTCTTACAATGTTCTCCCCTACTTCCACAACGATCCTTGAGTCTTGGAATGAGGGGATGTGGTACAGACATTCCATTTTTAGCTGAGCATGCCACAGACACTTTCTCTGCACTTTGGTCATGAGTTTCTCTGTTGATCTACTTCACAGAGATACTTCTCTGGTGAGATCTGAGAGCTATGCTAAGCTATTGGTTTAGGAATATAAACTTAAGGGGCAATTTGATATTGCTTCCATTTAGCAAAATAATAGTGATGGGATCACCACTGGGGTCTACTGTATGATCTTAATGTGTTCTTGAATTTGATTTGCCAGATTAATTGAGAATTTTTTTTGTGTCTAGATTAACCAGGGAAAGTGGTCTAAAGACTCAGTTAGAAAACTGGGTCTACAAACACTTTCAACTCAGTGGCAGGATACAAAAGCAATACACACAAAATGAATAGCTTTCCTATGCACCAATAATGAACACGTGCAAAAGAAATCAGAAAAAAAGAAATCCCATTCACAATAGCTTTAAAAAAATAAAATTCCTAGGAATAAAGTTAATCAAAGGAGGTGAAAGTTCTGTACAATGAAAACTTCAAGATGCTGAAAAATGAAGGTGAAGAAGCCACTACTAGAAATGAAAAGACATTCCATGCTTAATGGTAGGTAGAATTAATATCATGAACATGGCTACAGTATCAACAGCAGTTTGCACATTTGGTATAGTCACCAACAAAATCTCATCTACATTCTTCACAGGATTAGAGAAGACAATCCTAATGTTCTTATGGAAACACCAAGTACCCTAAGCAGCTAAGACATTCCTTAGCAGAAAGGACAATACTGGAGGTGTTACATCTGATCTCAAATCAGAAAGGACAGTACTGGAGGTGTTACATCTGATCTCAAATTATATTACAGAACCATAGTGACAAAATCACCGTGGTCCTGGTACAAAAACATGCAGAGCGATAGATCAGAGGACTCAGAAATAAGGCCACAGAGCTATAACAACCTATTTTTTTTTCAAGTTATTTTTATGTGTGTGTTTTGCCTACACATATCCCTGTATCATGTGCATGCTTGGTCCCTTGGAAGCCAGAAGAGGGCAGCAGATCTCCTGGAAAAGGAGTTATAGACAGTTGAGAGCCACCATGTGGATGCTGGGAATCAAACCCAAGTCCTCTGACTATTCTTAACCACTGAGCTGTCTCTTCAGCCCTGAGCAACTTATTTTTTGACAAAACAATTAAAACATATATTTGAGAAAAGACAACCTCTTGAATAAATGGTGCTGGGAAACTATATTTCCATATAGAAAAGAATGAAAGACCCACCTCAGCCTTTCAAACATCACTTCTAAATGGATCAAAAAACCTTAACGTAAGACCTGGAACTTTGAAGTCTAGAGGTAAACACAGACGGAACAACTCAAGATTTAGACACAGGCCAGGACTTCAAACAGCATAGCATGAAATTGAGCTCCAGCACAGCAGAGAAAACAACCACCAGAGTGACGAGAGCTGCAAGTCTAAACATTTCCTGATGGGGTCTTCACCAACTACGCATCCGAAGGGGATTAGTGTCGCCAAGATAGTGAATTGTAAAAACTAAAACCACCCCCTCCAAGTCAGCCAATCATTAAATGGATTAATAATCTGAATGGGCAGTGTAAGCCCCTCGAGCCACACGGGTGGCCAGGCCCCTCCCCCAGGACCCCTAACTGCCAGGTTCCACCCACAGAGTACTCTAACTGCCCTAACTGAAATCCCACCAATCTCCATCCTGGAAAGCTCCACCCTGAGAAGTTCCACTCCCTTCCCAAGAAACTCTATATCAGCCCTCTATCTTCCCTGTTCAGTTTGCTGCTGTTTCTTGCCCGAGTAGAGGCAGCCACCCTCCTGGTTTTTTCCCTCCCAATAAATCTCTTGTGTGAGGTTTGTTGTGTGGTGTGACTTTGTGGTATTCTTTGGCTCCCGGCTGTCTGGATACCTTTCCATCTAAGCTGTAATGCTTACAGGCGGTCCTGGGAAGAAGAAATGTAAATGGCGAATTATGTACTTCAAAAAAGCATTCAACAGCCTTTGTTATCAGGGAAATACGATGAAAACCGCTGTGAGATTCCATCTCAGCCCTGTCAGAAAGGCTATCATAAATTAAACAAACCCAACCCAACCCAAACCACACTAGCTGACTCCAAATGCTGGTGAGGGTGTGGAAGGAAAGGAACCCTTATTCACTGTTGGTGGGAATGTAAACTACTGCAGCCATCACGGAAATCGGGGTGGTTCCTCAAGAAAACTGGAAACGGATCTGCCACATGACACAGCTGTACTACTTCGGGGCACATGCCAGAAGGGCTCCAAGTCAACACATCACAGAGACGCTTGCACACCCGTGCTTGCTGCTGGGCTGTTCACAATAGTGAGGAAATTGAATCTGCTTTGATATCCATCAGCAGATGAATGAATAAAGAAAGTGTGGTCCATGTACACAATGGAACTTTATGCACTGTAAAGAAAAAAGAAATCATGACATTTTCAAGGGAGATAGATGGAACTAGAAATCATTGTGTACATTGTGAAATGAGGCAGACTCAGAAGACAAGATTGTTCAATCTTTGTTTGTTTGTTTTTGTTGTTTTTTGGAGACAGGGTTTCTCTGTGTAGTGCCTGTCCTGGATCTCACTTTGTAGACTAGGCTGGCCTCAAACTCACACACAGAGATCCTCCTGGCTCTGCCTCCTGAGTGCTGGGATTAAAGGCGTGTGCCACCACCGCCCAGCTAAGCATGTTCAATCTTATATGCAGTACCTAGGTTTAAAATTCCGTGTGTGTTTGCCTTTACAGCTATGTGTGTAAATCACCAAACTAGAAGGGGTCATTGGAGGAGAGCAAGAGATCTAGGTAGGGACGGTAATGAATACATGTGTCAGGAGGCAGAAGGAACACTTTATGGAGGAATGTGGGGAACGAGCCAGAGTCAGGCAGGACACATGGGAAGGCAATGGTGGAGAGGAATAATAGAAAGCAAAATATAATGACATGTATGTATGAAAAATGCCATAATGAAATCTATTGCTTTATATGCTCACCTGAAATTTTTATTTTAAAATGTGCTGGGGAGATAGCTCAGCGTGTAAAGCGCTGAGTAAGTGGGGTGACCTGTGTTTGACCCTCAGAACTCATGTAAAGAGCCAAGGCATGGTGGTACAAGCCTGTAATCCCAGCACAGGGGAGGCAGAGGCAGGAGGATGCCAGGGCTCATTAGCCAGGCAGCAGAGTTAATTTACCAGCTTTTGGTCTCAGAGACTCTGTCTCCAAAAACAAAGTGGGCAGTTCCTGAGGAAACATCTGAGAATGACCACTGATCTCTAAATACACACTCCGTACCCACACAGGCATGAACGAACACACACACACACACACACACACACACACAGTCTTAGTGTTTTATGACCATGGGTAGCTCTTATCAAGGAAAGCATTTAATTGGGGCTGGCTTACAGTTTTCAGAGGTTCAGTCTATTGTCATCATGGCAGGCAGCATGACAGCATGCAGGCAGACATGGTGCTGGAGAAGTAGTTGAGAGTTCTACATCAGAGTCCACAGGCAGCAGGAAGAGAGAGATACTGGGTCTGGCTTGGGTCCTTGAAACTTCAAAGCCCACCCCCAATGACACACCTCCTCCAACAAGATCACACCTATTCCAACAAAGCCACATTTCCTAATCCTTTCCAAGTAGTGCCACTCCATAATGACTAAGTGTTTAAACACATGAACCTATGGGGTCATTCTTATTCAAACCACCACCACTACCAACACACACACACACACACACACACACACACACACACACACACACGGGTGGGGATTAAAAAAACCTTTACTGGAAAGTAGAGACATTTTCTTGTTTATTTGGTGGATGTGTATGTCACATGCCAATATGACTCCACCTTATATGAAGGATTTCATTCCCAAATTTGGTTTCTGTGGGAATCCTGGAATCAGCCCCCTGTGAACTCTGAGGGACGACTGGAGTCAGTGTAGTGCTGGGCAGATATGAACCATTGTCGGCTCGGTTAAAATGTCAGAGGAGATAAGTCAGTGGACGCTGGTGTCATTCGGACTCAGTTTCCCCAGTGTACTCCTGTCACTCGTGTTGTATAATCTTGGACATCTATGACACGAAGATGACAGAAGTGTAAACTGTGTGGTACAGTTTGGGGCAGTGGGAGTGACGCTGTATTCATCAGTATGTGGTATCTCTATTCACAGGCCTGATGAGAATGAGCCCTCACAAAGGCTTCTGCTATTTCCCACCATCACGTGAGGCAACATAGGTAAGACCTCCTCTGTAGGCCCCAGTCTTCATCACTCAACTGACCAAAGCCTCTTCCAGGTTGTTCCCAAATACAAAGAATTATTTAATTTCTTCCTGCAGAATTCAGCTTTGAGTTAAACTCCAGAAATCTTATTTTTGGAAAGACTGACAAAAATTCATCTGTGGATTGCCTGGTGTGTTAGTCCAAAGGACAGGGCTTCCTGGAGTCTCATCTGAGACGCCTGGTGGCCACTGGAGCCATCCCGGGTCCGGAGGTGGCTGGAGAGCTTTGGTCCTCCCCAGGATCTGCGCATCCCGGAGCAAAGGTGAGGAAGCAGCGCCCCCTGGTGGCTGCCAGGAAGACACCTGCTAGTCCAGTCGGAGTTGTGGGACGGGAGTTTCCTGTTCGTTCATTCAGCACTGGACTGTGGACTGTGAGTCTGTCTTTCCTTCTAGGAAATAGCTATTAACCCCGGAACTCCCACTTCAGGACAAGGTTTTCTCTTTGGCAGACAATGTAATAAACCACATAAAACATCTCAGAAAATCTTCAGTGGAACTATTGGGATAAAAGAGTAGAGGGTTAACAATGATTACTTTTTTTTAATTACATTTTATTTTTTATGTGCACCTTAACATGCGTCTGTGTGGGTGCATGTGTGCCCTTGTGTTTGTGAGAAGGTCAAAGGACGACTTGTGGGAGTCTGATTTCTCCCTCCATCACGAGGGATTCAGGAATTGAACCCAGGTCCCGAAGGTCTAGTGGCAAGCCCCTTTCCCTGCTGAGCCATCTTGCACGTTCCATGTTGATTTTCATTTTGTGCCTGATAGGGTGCCAAGAACTTTCATGAATGCTTATCTGTCAGAATAATTTCTTACAACAATCCTCAGGTAAGCAATATTATGATTTCCACTTTGCAGATGTGGAAACTGAGGCACAGTGATTAAGTAACAGTAAACACAGGAAAACACAAACTCAACCTCAGTCAAAATATCCCTGGAGTTTGCCTTTTAACACTACACTCTTTTATCTCCAGTACTGTAACAAAATAAAGTGGACACTGTAACGGGGGAAAGTAACAGACAAGAAGAAGACATCTTTATAGAAGTAATCCAATTTTCAAAAAGAAATTAAGCAAGAAGCCAATCAGAAATGTAAGAGTGACTTTTTTGTCCTAGCGCTCAAGGACACATGAACTCAGTAGCAGGTGGATGGTAATGCTGTTCCATATACTCACAGCTATAACTCCAGGCAGCAAATCGCCTCCCTGATTTTGGTCAATGAGCCTTGACCAAATCTTGTGAAATTCATTTACCATGTTCCTTCCCTGAGGTTAGATTTTCCTGGGGAACACCAGAAAGTGGTTCATCTTTCTGGGTGGAACAAGGGCCTTTTCCTTCTCTGGAAGGTGATTTTAGAAGCTCATTCTGCGTCCGGCAGAGTCTTCCCACATCATGAGCAATCCTCGTGGCAGTTTGAAAGCTTGGGTTATCCCCCTGCCAGATGGCTTCCCAGTGACTGACACCATCACCACACAGAGCATGTTTGAGCACCTTGTAGCCCTCACCCACATGGTGAGCAGTGGCTTTATTGTTTACGGCTTTCTTCAAGTCTCAGTGCTGGCTCACTGCAAATGTTGCAGAGGCAGGAAAGGGCTCTTTTCTAATAGGTGCAGTTTAATAACTTAGCTTGCAACAGTTTTTTTAAGGCTTCATAAATATCTTTATTATTATATCCAGGGACAACTTTACCTGGAGCTCTTTAAGCCATCGGTTCAGCTTCACTGAAGATGGTGGTATTTTTACTATCATGTAGGACCAAGGTGTAGACGAATTTCTAAACAGTCTTATTAAATAAGAAACACAGCTGAAGAGATCAGAGAAATAGTGAAGAGCCACAGACTAACCTTAACTTACCACCTTGCCGTCACTTCCCAAGATATTCCTCCTGTCTACCCTGCGCTTTTATTACCTTGCTGTTCTGCTTTCTCATTGGCTCTAAGCCCAGCCACATCACTTCCTTGTCACTGCCTGTCTATACAGACCTCCATGTCTCTATGGTTGGTGCTGGTATTAAAGGCTCATGTCACCACACTTGGCTGTGTCCTTGACCACACAGAGATTCTGCCTGCCATGTGATCGGGTTAAGGGTGTGGGCTACCACCGCCTGACTTCTGTTTATGGCTCGCTATGACCTCTGATCTCCAGGAAAACTTTATTAACTTACAAATAGAAGATCACATTTCAGCACAAATAAAATATCACCACACCAAGGAGATGTGAGCTGCCAGGCTTCCATTGTGAGAAGGGGGAGCAGAAAGCTGCTTCTGAGACTGACTTCACAGACACAGTCTCGAGAGACCTAAAGGTCTGTGCTTACAACTGGTGCATTAATCAGCTTTGTATTACTGCGCCAAACACCAACTACTTAAAAGACAAAATATTATTTTGGCTCACAACTTTGGAGACATCAGTCCATACTTAATTGGTCCATTACGTTCGGGCTAGCAGGAAGGGTGGCACATGGTTCATAGTAGAGCAAAACTGTTCACGGTTGAGAACAAAAAGGATGAAGAAGGGGCTGAGTCCCCCGAATCCCTCCTAAAGGCACACACTCAGTGACCTGACTACTTCTCACAAGGCCCCATGTCCAAGAGGTTCCACTGTCTCCCAGTAGCATGAAGCTGAGGACCAAACCTCTAACATGTGGGCCCCTGGGGGATGCTTAGCCCCAACCACAGCAGTTAGCTAAGTAAGTCTGTGTCCTCAGAAGATAATTGGCATCCCAGCTCACCCCACATTCTGCCCCATTAGCTGAGAAAATGCAAGTGCATCTCTGCTTCCATTTCACTAGCTGGGGGGAAAAACTTCATATGATACCTTAAAGAACACAGAAAAGGCTCACCAATTTGTAGTGTTCTTTGCATTTTTTGGAATGTATCAGGATTGGGTGGTTGACTGACTTCTAATCTCAACGTGTGGAGATCATGCCTTTCCCTTTAAGACTCAAAAATCCAGAAGATGTTTTGATCAAGGTAACTACGATCACAATAGTAACAGGACAGATCTGGAAGACAGGCCTACTTTTCAGTGCTGGGGGTTGTGTAGTCTTTCATTCTATAAATCCCTAGGGGCCCTCCATGTCTCAGTCCTAAAAACCAGCCTCTGAGAGTGAGAAAAGGAAACCAAAACTGCGATCATTTCCACCATAAACTCACTGCATGTCCCCAAATGTAGACGGCGAGCTCTAACCCTCAGCGTGGCTATCTATATTTGGGGATGGGGCCTCTAGGGAGCAAGCTAAGGTTACATGAGGTCATTAAGGTGGGTCTCTGATATGCCAGGGTTAGTGTCTTAGTTTGCTCTACATTGCTATGATAAAATGTGACACATTTGTGTGACCAAAAGCATCTTGGGGAGGACAGGGTTTATTTCAGATTAACCATTGTAGTCCATCCCAAAGGCAAGTCGAGGCAGGAACTCAAGGCAAGATTTGGAGGCAGAAACTTGCTCGGTGAGTTGGGGTTGGGGTGGGGATGCTCTCTTTGAGGTCTGCAGAGGGATGATCTTCAGGGAG
>CABHPH010129385.1:0-31664 GCA_902168325.1 Peromyscus nudipes
AATACTGTTTATTGAAGGAGGGAAGAGGTCTTAAATACAGGCTTACAGCACAATGGGAGAACCCTGGAGGGCAGAAGTTCACTACCGATGTTTTACAGTCTTGCATCTAAGCTGTTAACGTCCATTATGCAGGACACACAGACAAGGAACTTCCCTTAAGCATTCAGGAAGGATATCAAGGTCAAGGTCAGCAAGCAAGGCAACAGTTACCCAAAAAGGGGGCCAGGACCCTACAGGTCCCCCTTTTACTAAAAAATGATGTTGGCTTATTTTCTAATTAAATCAAATATGGCTCACGTGACTCAGAAATAAGATTTAAAATATATTGTTAGGTTTTTCTTTTACTTTTATTGAAAATAGATTTTTTTTTTCATACAATATATTCTGATTATGGTTTCTTCTCCCTCTACTCCTCCCAGTCCCTCTCCACTTCCCCTTCCATCAGGATCCAACCCATTCTGTCTCTCATTAGAAAACACGTATATTAATAATAATAATAATAATAAAATATAATATAGTAAGATAAAACAAAAACAAACAAATTGGAATAATACAAACAGAAGAAAAAGAGCCCAAGAAAAGGCACAAGAAATAAATACAGACACAGAGACACACTCAGTCACACATTCAGGAATCCCATAAAATAACAAAACCAGAAGCCATATATATATGCGAAGGACATACAGGGTAAAAATAAATAAATAAATAAATAAAATGAAATTAAATTTTTAAAAGAGAGAAAAAAATAAAGTAAAAGCCCTGACACAACATGAGACAAAGAGCCTTCAAAGACGATGTTGAGTTAATTTTCTGTTGACCATCTACTGCTTAGTCTTAGTAGTCTAGTTCCTTCTGGATGTTCTTGGGACAATCTCCTGTCAGAGGTGCTGTCTTCTGGGGCAGAGGTGGGCTGGAGGAGAAGCAGGTAGTCCAGGCAGAGGCACAAGGACATGTGGGGTAGGTGGAGGTGATGAGTCGGAATTATAGCAGGGCATTTGGGCTTCAGCCTGAGAGCAGGGGTTCATTTTTCTAGAACCAGTATGAAATGGACAATTGGAAGATGCCTGGTTGCAGAGGGCCAGTTAGGATTGTGTCAAGATTGTGGTCTGCATACAGTTCATCAGTTTTACTGGGACGTGGGCATGCCTGTGTATTTAAGTCCTGCCTTGGCTGCTGTCATGCTGCAGTGACAAAGCTGAGTAGTTGGAGTGAGACTTTGTGACCACAGAATTTGAACTAGTGCCATGTGCTTTATGGAAAATGTTCGTCATTCCTTGACCTGAGAGATTTAAAGTTCAAGAGTGACATACAAATTCCTTCCAGTGCTGGACCTCCAGAATGAAGCTACAGAGCCAAGGACTGGTTCAGTTGTTGAATTTTGTGTTCAGTGTACTGTGCTTTTTGGCCATCGTTTGCTCAGTTCCTGATTTTCCAATAGGTCTCCACCAAAATGTTCTTCCCAAGAGAATCCTTCCTGTCCCCACAGTCTAGGCCTGGGATATGTGCTTTGGCCTCCCCATCTAGCAATGTGATTAATTATAATTGGGTCACTGCATCTTCTGAGCTCAAGAGCCATGCTATCTTCCAGTTGAGAGCCTGAAATTTATTTTGCTTTTGTCTTGAATGCATCTTCTGGGAAGAATTAGTTCAAGGAATGAACTGACTGCAGTCATGACTGTTGGAGAGAACTGACTGAGTTATCGACAGCTCAGGAAAGAAGGAAATGACGGCACTGTGCTGTCTCAGGATTAGACCTCAGGATCTACCTTGAGACGTACAAGAAAGAGTAGAACGGTCAAAAGCATGCTGCTTTTGCAGATGACCCAGGTTCAAGTCTCAACACCCACATGGCCACTCAAAACCATCTGTAATTCCAGTTCCAGGAGTTCCAGTGCCCTCTTCTGGCCTCCACACACACACACATACCACACAGACACCCAGAGTTGCTCATTTGCCAGTAAATGGGTAGTAACAAGCAAGCTTTTTGTCTTAGAGTATTATCAAGTGGTACTTGCATATATGAAACAGTTAAATAATTTCTTTCTTTCTTTCTTTTTTTTTTTGAGACAGTATTTCTCTTTGTAACAGCTCTTTCTGGCTGCCCTGGAACTTGCTTTGTAGACCAGGCTGGCATTGAATTTATAGAGATCTGTATTTGCCACTACTGGCTGGCGGTTAAATAGTTTCTTGTCCTCTCTTAAGTATTTTCAAAATGGTAATGCTGAGCAGATTTCTTAATGGTAGTAGAAAGAGTTTACCCTATTTAATTGTTTTGAGTAGAGTGACTTACACTTTTGTTTTCTTTACAGCACCAATGGAACAGTAATCAACAAGCTGCAAGTTGTTAAGAAGCAGACTTACCCTTTGCAGAGTGGGGATATCATCTATTTGGTATACAGGAAGAATGAGCCAGAACACAGTAAGAGAGAAAAATTTACAGGTGTAGATACTTTCCCCAGGTGTTGTACCAAGAAGCCAGCTGTCCAACTTAGGCTGGAAAACACCCTCAGAAAGAACATGTGTTGAAGCAGACATTTTCATAGAAAGTGACAATTACAGAGATTCTTGGTGTAAACACTTGGATAGAGTGCTGACTCTTTGGGCAGAGCTTTTCTTCAAGAATGCCACCAAGAACTGCATAACTTATAATGGCAGCCAAGAGGGAGAAAATGGGCTGGGCTAAACAGTAGAATTGGAGTATGGGAATAAAATCCATATGGAGGCCCTGGAAGTCATTGGCAGTTCTGTTCTTGGAGACCTTACAAAAAGCAACAAAGATTAGACTGGATCCAGCTCCATATAGGATAAGGAGAGTTGTAAGAATATTTGAAAGTCACCCTGAAATAATTGAAGACCACTATAAGATCATTCTTGGCAAGGAGGAAAAATGAGGGCACTAATATTCCTTAGGTCCTCTTAAAGTAAACCAGCCTCTAGCCACATAGGAGGAACTCGAATCTTCCTTCTAGTGGCTTGTGGTTATTAGTGAAGCATGTCTTTTTCACCCTTGTCTGCCTTCTATGGCCATTTTTCCCTTTGGTTGCTCGCTTATATTTAGATTAGTAAAAATGTGGTTTGCTTTTATTAGAATCACTTAAACTGTTGAATGTTGTTACCAGATGGTAAATGAAGATAATCAAAAGATAGGTTTGTGATAATCAAAGATGAGCAGGACTGAGGAGGTCTCACTTTCCACTGGGGCCACCACTGCCTGATTTGATTAATTTCCTTTTAGATGTGGCATACCTCTATGAATCTTTAAATGAAAAACAAAGCTTGCCTCAAGAATCCTTTGGTAAGTGAGCTTATGGCAAAGACCTGCATGTTGTAAAGGGCCTTTGAGTTCTAGGAATGGCCATTCAGCCCCCAAAGTGTCTTTCTGGGTTCTGAATGCATTCTCTTTATTTTTGTACCTGTAGAAGCCAATAAAGAAAATATGTTCCATGTGACCAAAGACTCCTCAGGTCCAGGGCAGGGTGATGACCTCCAGGTTCCACCATTGTCACCCGTGGCTCAAACATGCTTAGAGGAACCACAGCCATCAACATCGACATCAGACCTCTTCCCCACGGCCTCTACCTCTTCTTCTATGGAGCCAGAGCTGACCTCTGCAGGGCAAAAGCATTCCTCTAGCTCTGGTGAGATGGGGATCACAATGACAGTCGCAGTTTTTTGTTCCTTGAGATACAGTAAATCCATTCATCAGTAAGTGTTCTGTAGTCATGTGTACTAATTTATTTCATTCCCAGGAGAAAGACTAAACGTTAAGGACCATGGTAACATAGTATTTTTGTAATTTTACCTAAATATAATTAATATACTATAAATATTACTCAGTTAAATGTACCCATCAGTGTTTTAGGTACATTTACAAGGTTACATGGCCATCACTGTTAATTACAGAACATTCTATCACATAAAAGGAAATTCATTTCTCTCCATGCATTTATTTGTATGTTCTAAACATTTTGTGTTCATAGTCATACAGTATGTGGTCTTGTGACTGGCTCCTTCATTTATCATAATGTTTTCAAGGTTTATCCAGAAGCACTGTGTGGTGCTTAAAACCAGTCTTAACATGCCCTGTTCCTCATGGCTGGTCGTTTTTTCTTTTTTTGGTTTGATCCCCAGCAATACACATGCATAAACACTCAAAGAAAACTTACTTTGCCATTACATTTATGTTCTATTCCATCTCTCTATGTGCATAGCATGTAGTCTGATAAGGCTCTACTGACTTTCTGATCAGATTTCATAGAATGGGTAAAGTTTCATATCTTTTGTAATTTTTTTGTTTTTGTTTTTTTTTTTTCGAGACAGGGTTTCCCTGTGTAGTTTTGGTTCCTATCCTGGATCTCGCCCTGTAGATCAGGCTGGCCTCAAACTCACAGAGAATGTTTTGTAATTTTTAAAAATGAAAAATTTCTATCTGTCTGCTGAAGTATTTTCATACTAACAAAATAATTATAGTTAAAACTTAGTGCCTACTAGATGTGAGATAGTATAATAAGTACTTTTATATGTTCAGTTTCCCCATCTGGAACCTTCCAAAGTGCCATTATATAATCTTTGTCCTCAAATAAAAATCATGGCTGAACATAAAAGGCGCTGAAGGTCAGAGGAGGAGTAGGTTTCAGGGCCAGGAGATGGCTTGGGAACTTAGATTCCTGTTTTTTCTTTAGTGTATGAGTTAATTTGTTCCTGAAATAATTCCCCTGCCCCTCTTTTTTTTGCTTTAGATGGTATAAACCAGTTTCTTCTTTTTCCAAATACTAGTGCTTATCATTTGAATATTATAAAGTAGATATGTATTGTACTATAATATTATGAATAAGCTAGAGAATAATGGAAAGTTTCCTGACTTTTCAGCCAAGTTCATTCAAGATGTATGTGATACTTAAGCTTCTATCTGTTTAGGTCAGAACTCTTCCTGTTAGTTGCTGTTATTTCCTTTACCATACTCCCTACTCCTATCAGAAGTGTATCTACTTCACATCTTTTTTGGGTGTATTTAGTATATAATATGCATTTTGTGATTGCAAGAATGTGTACTTGTACCTCTTAGACCTAGTATTTAGGGATGATCCTATTTGTAGACCTCCCTGCGTGTCTTTACATGTGAATGTGCCACTTGCCTCTAGCTTCATTAGCAAAGATGGGCTCTAGTGCATTTAAGGTATAACTCATATATGGATGAGTATTTGTATAAGACATGCACCATTCTTAAATGATGCATGTGAGATCTCTAACCCCATAATGCACTATGTTTATTGAATCAGTGACTTTCCTGACTCTTTCTTCTGAAGTAGATAAATCACAACCTGTCTTATTTGTTCCTTTTCACAGGACTTGGGAATGCAGGCATTTCCCCAAAAGAATGTAGTTCACTTATTGCAAATGGTGAACTCTCCAGCCTTTCTCCAGTTCTCCAAGACAAAGAAACACCCTTTTCTTTGGAAACTGAAGACCATGAGGAATTGGAGCCTGCCAAAAAAAGGATGAAAGGAGGTTAGACTCTGGCTGTTCTGTGCATCCTTTGGCCTCTTGTACCCTGTGCTTGCTGTGCTGGTTGTTGCCTGCAGAGGACTCCCACTGTTTGCAGAAATATGGGATCTGCCTCAGGTTCATACTGTAACAACTTGCATTTTCTGTATGAAAGTCTAGGATTCTTCTTGTTTGCATAATTCAAATGGAACTGTTCCCTACTAAGTCATGCTGTTGTTCTGAAAACTGCATTTTCAATTACAAATGGATGTCAAAGTCTTCTATCTTTGATAGGATAGTAATTTCTTTAAAAATGTTATTTTAAGCAGGTTATGGTGACACACATGTATAATCTCAGAACTTGGGAGGTAGAGGTAAGAGGATTGGACTTCAAGGTCAGCTGGCTCTGGAATAGTGTGATAGAAGGGCACTAGAAATAATGTCGTGGGGGAAGAAACTGGGTTATCCGAGTACTTGTGGTAAAATACATTAATTGCCTTGTGGAGCCATGGTAAGAATCACAATACTTATATTTAAAAAGTAAGTATAGGGCTGCTGACATGGCTCAACAGGTAAAAAGGCATTTGTTGTGAAGCCTGGCAGCCTGAGTTCAATCTCTGGAACCTACATAAGGTGGAAATAGAGAACTGACGTCCCAAAGTTGTTCTCTGACCTCCACATGTGTGCTTGTATGCTGTGGCATGGATATACATTCAAATACACACACATTTTGTCTCTCTCTCTCCCCCTCTCTCTCTCTAATATTAATTTCTTCCAAAAAAAATGTATTAAGCCAGGCATAGTGGTGCACGTCTTTAATTCCAGTACTCAGGAGCAGAGGCAGGTGGATCTCTGAGTTTGAGACTAGCTTGGAGACCCTGTCTTGAAGAAAAAAAAAATATTAATATGATGTGATTTGTTTGTTTGTTTGTTTTTGTTTTTTGAGACAGGGTTTCTCTGTGTAGCCCTGGCTGTCCTAGAACTCACTCTGTAGACCAGGTTGACTTCAAACTCACAGAGATCTACCTGCCTCTGCCTCCTGAGTACTAGAATTAAAGGTGTGCACCACCACTGTGAGGTGATTTTAATAAAAATGGAAAATTAGAGGCTGGAGAGATTGCTCAGTGGTTAAGAACCCTTACTCTTGCTGAGGACCTAAGTTTGGTTCCCAGCACTTAGCACTTACATGATGGCTTACAACCACCTGTAACTCCAGTTTCAGGGGATCTAATGCCCAGTTTGGGCTTTGACAGGCACCAGATAGTGCATAGTACACATACATGCATGCAGGCACTCACACATACATAACAAATAAAAATAAGTATGGGCAGTAGTGGCACACGCCTTTAATCCCAGCACTCAGGAGACAGAGACAGCCTGATGTTCTAAGTTTGAGGTCAGCCTGGTCTACAGAGCAAGTTCTAGGACAGCTAAGACTGTTACACAGAGAAACCTTGTCCCGAAAAACCAAAAATAAATAAATAAAATAAAAAATAAAAATAAATCTTTTTAAAAATAGAAAATTATATAATATAAAATCTGTTAGGCTACTTAGCTTAGCAGTGAATACTAAACAGATTCATAATGATGGCCATAAAATGAAGTTTAATCAATACTTGCTCAGTAATATTAAGAGGCCCTTTCAATTTGGTAAATCAATTTGTTAAGGATGTAATTCAGTGGTTGAGCTAATGTGTAAGGCTCTAGATTTGATTCCAGTACTGCAAACAAAATAAGTCAACTGTAGTATTATAATACAAACATATGGCCCAAAAAACTGAATAATTTCCTCAGATAAGGAAACTAGGATAACTGCCTTTATTTCCTTCTAGATGACTTTTAAAATTGTATGCTTTTTTTTTTTCCTTTCAGATGGGCTTTTGCTATGTAGCCCTGGCTAGCCTGGAACTTGCTATGTAGACCAGGCTGGCCTCAAACTCACAGAGATCCACCTGCCTCTGCCTCCCCGACATGTGCCACTATGCCCAGCCTATAAATCCAACTTGTAAAAATAAAATAAAAATTGAGCCAGGTATGATGTTGCACACCTATAATCCCAGTTCTGGGGAAATGGAAACAGATGAATCAGATCTTTAAGGTAATCCTCAGCTACATAATGAGTTTGACACTAATTGGGGCACCCAGAGAACATCTAAAAAACAATAATAGTAGTAGTAGTGGTACTTCATGTGTGTATATATAAATGTATCAGGAGATAGAACATTTTAAAACTGCCAGTGCCATCTTAGAGTTATATTTCCAGGATTTTCCTTTGTGCATGGGGTCGTATTTTATTTGTTTAAACAAAAATGACATTTACAAAAATACAACAGGTCCTCCCTCTTCCCTTTCCCTCTCCCACTTGTTACCTTTATGTGTTATGCATACATGCGCACATCCTAAGTGTGTCCCCCTTTTTTTTTCTTTGAGGTCAGCAATTGTTCTTCTAGAGTTTAGGAACAAAGGAACATGTGACTTATTTGGGACCATCTTAAAATTAGTCTTTATATAGCCAGGCATGGTGACACATGCCTTGAATCCCAACTCTGTTCTAGGGCAGTCTGGTCTGTGAGTTCCTGGACAGCCAGGCTACATGCAGAGACCTTGTCTCAAAAAACAGCAGCAGCAACAAAAAAAAAGTCTTTATATATAAGTGGCTTTGTTTCCTTTGCTTTTGATGGACAATAGAAACCTGAGGATCTTCTGTGTGATTAAGTGGTTGTGACTGGTTGGACTTGTCCTTTTGTCTTATAGATGGGGAGCTTGATTTAAACCTGCAGTTATTGATTGCAGACCAGCATGGAAATGCACAAACCTCACGTGAGGGTGTCAGAGTTGCCTCTGTGAAGCCAGACAAGATGGAGGAGACACTAACCTGCATCATCTGTCAAGACCTTCTGCATGACTGTGTGAGGTGTGCTGCTTCATATGCCTAGGGTTGATTTGGTAGCACTGACTCCTTTGACACGTTGGGGAATGACCATAAATAAAACAGACTTTGATCCTCTTTTTGCCCTGGAATCTACTCAGGTTTCCATTTTCCTTTTACTTGTGCTGTCAACAAGGAGAAATTCTCAAACCTGGAGACCAGGGCCATAGAATCCATGAGATATGATCAATCTTGGTTTTGTCTGACACAGGCCATGAGTAACCCAGAAAACCTGGTCTTTGCCTTGTAGGAGGATCATGTGAAGTATACTGAATTTTAAACATTTCCTGACTAAAGACATAATACTTAGAATGAAGTTCCCAGGATTATCTTTGGGAGAAACTTCTCTTGGCTTTTGTTTGGGAGCTTGGGAGGTGGATCCTGATCCTACCCAACCAAGTTCCCAAACACTTGGTGTCTCTGTTGCTTGTGTTCCTGAAGTTATGATCTGCTCTTTGTTCCCCTGAAAACAGGGATATAGCTCTGATTTTTTTTTTAATCTTATAGCACTGAGCTTAAGTAGTTATAGGTTAGATGATAGAATTCTCCACAGTTGGCTCATTGCATTGTTGTTGGGTAGGTCTGCTGCAGATTTTGTCTGAGTGTCATAGTGGCCGATCTTTGGAAGATTTTGTCAGGAAATTTGTTCTTTGTTCCTTCATATTCTGCCAGTTTGCAGCCTTGTATGCACACATTTTGTGCAGCTTGCTACTCTGGCTGGATGGAGCGTTCATCTTTGTGCCCTACCTGCCGATGTCCAGTGGAGCGGATCTGCAAAAACCACATCCTGAACAACCTTGTGGAAGCATACCTTATTCAGCACCCAGGTCAGCTTCACTGACTTCCCTTCTAGGGCCTGGGGCTGCGAGCTCTGCTCTGAGCAGTCTAGATTCTCTCTCTAGTCCTGTTTCCCTTGCCAGTGAATTTTGCTATGCCCTTTTTAATCTAGATAAGAGTCGCAGTGAAGAAGATCTGAGAAGTATGGATGCAAGGAATAAAATCACTCAAGATATGCTGCAACCCAAAGTCAGGAGGTCTTTCTCTGATGAAGAGGGGAGTTCAGAGGACCTGCTAGAGCTGTCAGATGTTGATAGTGAATCCTCAGACATCAGGTTAGACATGTGCCTGGGAATAAGAAGTACATCAGTATTGCGCTTAACTGTATTGTGGGGTGTACAGCTATAGGACTTTAGTAAGTCAGTTTCCTTTATGTTTTTAGCTTGTTTCCTCAAATTGGAGTATGGCCAGAGTGGATGGACTCTGAGCAACAATGAATAGGTTAAAAGCCTCAGGTAGCCTTCATGGTCTTTTTTAATTAATTAATTTATTTATATATTTATTTTGAGATAGGGCCTCTCTATGTAGCTTTTGCTGTCTTGGAACTTACTATGTAGACCAGACTGGCCTTGACCTCACAGTGGTCCACCTGCCTTAGTCTCCTGAGTGCTAAAATTAAAGGCCTGTGCCACCATGCCCAGCTTGATTGTCTCTATATATAGCCCTGGCTGTCCTGGACTTAACAGTGTTATCCAGGCTGTCCTTGAACTCACAGACATGCCTGCTTCTGCCTCTTAAGCAGTGGAATTAAAGGCATGCACCACCATTCCCAGCTTTCTCAATGGGTTGTGAACCCCACCTCCTCATGAATCCTGATTCACTGGCTATAGCAGAAAAGTGTTATGTGTTGTTTTTTCCTCATAAGCACATCTAATTCTTGTAATTAGAGACTGTAAATCCTTGGCTGTAAATGGTAGTGTTATAATTTCTTAGAGTAGTATCAGGAAAGGCATAATCCCCAGGCTGAAAGGACACAGTCCTTTGAGACCCAATTTTACCTGCTGACACATTGGTTTCAGGTCTACATTTTGGGCCAAGGCTATACTATTTAAAAAAAAAAAAAAAAGTAAATAACCTTCCCTGGATTACAGAGTGAGTTCACAGCTAGCTAGCCTGAGAAACTTAGACTCTTATCTCAAAATAAAAATATTAAAAAAGTTCTGGAAGTGTAGCTCAGTGATGGAATGTTTGCCTAGCATGTGAGAATTGACCATGAGGTCAATCTATCATACTGAAAAAAAAATAAAAAAAAATCCCCCAAAACAAACAAATTTGGATGTGGCTGCTGACACCTGTAATTCTAGCTCGCTAGGACCCTCTTGCCTCAGTCTTAACTGTGTTGGGATTATAGCTGTGCTCTGATTTTTAACATATTGTATTGAGTGAGCTAGCAATACTTTCAGTGTAGTTTTTTCTCATGAGCATCTCCATAAGAGACAACTCTTATGGGTTTTCTTGGCCTTGGAGCTTATGAGCCTATGTCCTACTGAGTGGGAACTAAGTGGTCCAGAGTAGAGTGCGCTGAAGCATGGGGTGTGAGGGATTGAACAAGAAAGTAGCTGAACACAGAGTAGCTATCATGTGGTGGATGCTATCCTCTCTCAGATTCCTGTTCCAGGTGGTTATGGGTAATGTCCTCCCAGTGGTGGGAGCTGGGCAGAGAGGAGGGGTCAGCTGCTTTCAACACACACACTGAAGTGTTGCTGAAGGTAAGTAGAGGTAGAGCAGAGGCCTTGAAGAGTAGAAGCCCAATAGCTGGAGCTGGGAGTCAATGATAATGTAACAGTGATGTCTGCCTGTTCCTTTGTGACTTCAGTTCTGCTTGTTCTTCTCACAGTCAGCCATATATTGTATGCAGACAGTGTCCTGAATACAGAAGGCAAGCAGTGCAGTCTCTTCCTTGCCCAGTCCCAGATAGCGAGCTAGGAGCTACACAGGCCCTTGGTGGGGAAGCACCATCAACATCTACTAGCTTGCCAGCAGGTAAGATAGTGGTATCTAACTCTGAGTTTTTCCTTCCATTGTGTTACATCTTTGTGATTCTTGTTCTAGTTTCCTATGGTGTGATTCCTCTGTGAAGTCTCTCCTGCCTTCTAGTCCTCTGTTTCAGCAATCCTCTTGCCTCTCATAGCCTCTTAACCAGTATTGGTAAGAAATTAGGGGAGCCAGGCATGATAATGTATACCTTTAAATCCTAGCACTCGGGAGGCAGAGGCAGGCAGATCTCTGTGAGTTCAAGGCCAGCCTGGTCTACAAAGTGAATTCCAGGACAGCCAGTGCTACACAGAGAAACCCTGTCTTGAAAAAACCAAAAACCAAAAACCAAAAAAAAAGGGGGGGGAGGGGGAGCCTGGCAGAGATAGGAGATCTCGGTGAGTTCAAGGCTAGCCTGATCTGTCTCAAAAAAAAGAAAGAAATTAGGTGAATATCTGTTTATTTGAGGGTCTCCCCTTTTGGACACACCTGGTAATTAACAGTCCTGGTTTTAACTTTTGGTCTCACTTCAGCTTACTGCTTCAGGCGTTTGCCAAAGCCAAAATGATCATTCTGTGTCTGTCACTCAAGCGAGAGACTGACTTCTTTCTAGCAGCGTGTACTAAATTCTTATAGTCTGTTTTGTCTCTCCATAGAGTTGCCCTCTAAACAATCTCCCATCAGCCGTGTATTTCCAACAGATAGGTCCCTGGATGCATTGAGAAAAGCAAGAGAGGGGCTGAGACAGCTCAGTGATAGAGGGCATGCTTAGCATTTGCAAGGCATTTGGTTCCACCCCAACTTAAAGGAAAACAAAGAAGATGAGGGAAAGAGAAAAGGAGAGCTGTCCACTTGCATGGGGCATGAAGTTCTTAGCTCTAAGGGTTGAAGCCTAGCAACTAGAACTGGCCGCAGGTAGCATAACAGTATCCCCTGCCTGGGGTTGGCCACTCTAATTCTAGCTCTGCCTGTTCTTATTACAGTGGGCACTGTGATCATTGCCAAATTAAAGATAGCCTTAGGAGCCCTGGCCCTTTATCTGGTATTTAGCCTGAGTATGTTAGAAGGCCACTAACCTAGGGTTGTAATTAAGAGCCACATTCTTGGCTACCCTACTAGAACACTGTTCCAGTTCTCTGAGTCACCACCACCACTACTCCTCCTCCTCTTCTTCTTCTTCTTCTTCAATTTATTTTGTGTGCATTTGTGTGAGGGTGTCAGATCCCCTGGAACAGACAGACAGTTGTGAGCTGCCATGTAGGTGCTGGGAATTGAACCCAGGTCCTCTGGAAGAGTAGCCAGTGCTCTTAACCACTGAGCCATCTCTCCATTCCTTGAGTCACTTCTAGAACCCATAATTGGGGCAGCAAAGCAGTGCTCAGCAACCAGAGGTAGATACTTGACCACTACCCAGAATGGACTTTTTGGTCTTTTGAAGTAGAGTCTCAATTTATAACTCAGGCTGGCCTAAAACTCAGTACATATCTCAGGCTAGCCTTGAACTTGTGATCTTCCTGCCTCAGACTCTCAATAGCTAGCACTATAGGTGTATACCCTCATGCCTGACTTGAACTCCCTTAGTCCAGCTACTTAAAAAACATTATTTATGTATATATGTATGAATGGGTATTTTTGGTGCTGGGGATTAAGCCTAAGACTTCTCAAATGCTAGACAAGTACTCACTGAGCTATAGCCATTGAATTCCCATATTTCAAATGGCAGAATATCATTTGGCCACTTAGGAAGCAGTTTGAAGTCCTCCCAGATCCTGTCCCTCCTCCTATGTACTTCATAGTTGCCTCTCTAAATGTAATTTTTTTTGTCTGATGTCTAGATAAATTCTGACCTAAATATGTGTGTGCTTCAGCAGCCCAGGATTATATGTGCCCTCTTCAAGGAAGCCACGCCATATGTACCTGTTGCTTTCAGCCTATGCCTGACCGGAGAGCTGAGCGTGAGCAGGATTCCAGTGTTGCTCCTCAGCAGTGTGAGTATGTTAGTCTCCCTGAGGTGCCCCCTCCAACAGGAGGACATTCTTGTGCATCCTTCATGGCTTGATTTTTCAAATAAAATTGACTTTATGTGGACTCTGAAACAAACATACAATTTTTTTCCATCTGCATATAATAATTTGATCCCACATGAGCAAACTGAACACTCTATTTTTTTTCCCACCAGTTGATAACACTGCCTTGTGGAGACCACATTTCCTTATGTAGGTGGTCCTTCCTCTGGAATCTGAATCTATATCCATTCTCATGTCAGTACTATATTCATTATATAATGTATTACTTACAAATCTAATAGATGAAATATCTTGTTTTTAATTTACATTTCTTACCATTAAAACTGGTCTTTGAATAGAGAGATAGCTAAGTGGTGGAATACTTGCTTAGCATGTATAAGCTCCTGGGTTTCATTTTCAGCATTGCAAAACATCAAAAAACAAATGGAACTCTTCAGTTATTTAATGGCTGTTTGAATATATTTTTGTTCATGTTCATGTTCATGGTTGTTCATGTCTATTGCCTTTTTAAAATATTCCTCAGAGTTCCTTGGTCATTTTTGCTGTTAAATGAAGAAAAGCATAAACTCATGTGGCCACATCAACAAGTCTGCAGTGCCTGAGCCAATCTTCTGGATATCAAGGGCACAATGTATGATACAGTACAAGCTCTCCACTGCTGTGATGGAGTGTGTTCTGTGTGCTCGGAGACTGCTCTGGGGAGGTAGTCCTCGTAGCCTAGACTTGGTGCAGTACAGAAGAGGATACAGTAGCACAATAGCGGTATGCATTCTGGGATAGGCAGCTAACGAGCTCCAGGCATACCAGGGTGACCCCTAGGCATGTTGAGAAGCATCCATAGAAGATTCCTGAGAATACTGACATCTGAGAAATACAGATCAGCAAGTGGCAGCCAAGGTTAGGTTCTTAAAATTTTGCTAAGAGGGCAGTCTTTACTTTGGACTAAATGTATAGAGAAATGCTTTATAGATAAAGGCATTTGCAAAGTGATTATACCCTTAAAAATATTTAATTATTCAATCCTGTAAGAACTTCAGCTAGGGTTTATTTGGTAGCGTATTCTATGAAATTGCATTGTGGCAAGTATTAAACATTAAAAAAACCTTTGAAGTGTGAATCTAATTAGTCTTATTAAATAAAAACTTAGAGTCAGATATTAGGGTGAAAGCTGAAAGATCAGAGAAGCAACCACTAGAGACTTCTTACCTCTACAAATCCTCAGACCGAAATGGGGGGATCCTGTCTCTACGAATCCTCAGACTGAATGGCTGTCAGGTCCTGTCTCCACCTGGGAGACAAGTGCTGGGATCAAAAGTGTGCACCACTGCCACCACTGGCTCTGTTTCTTTTTTAGACTGGTTCAAGGGTGGCCTTGAACTCCTGATCTTCCTGCTTCCTTCTCCCAAGTGCTGGGATTAAAGGTATGTGCCACTGCCTGGCCTCTATAGTTAACTAGTGGCTCACTTCACCCCCTGATCTCCAGGCAAGCTTTATTTGTCAGAACAAAAAAAAAAAATCATACAACAAACCCTTTCCACAAGAGAGTGCAAGATAACAATATTTAAACTATTCATGGTAGGTAGAAAAGCTATCTGCAGACATGAATGTGCAGCTACTTAAAGTGTGTCACATATTCAGACTGGGGAACAATGAACCAGGACTGTTGGGGTGCTGGGGTCAGAGACCAAGCTGTTTTTTGTTTCTTTTTCTTTTTCTTTCTTTTTTTTTTTTTTTTTTTTTTTTTTTTTTTACTCGAGACAGGGTTTCTCTGTGTAGTTTTGGTGCCTGTCCTGGATCTCGGTCTGTAGACCAGGCCACTGTCGAACTCACAGAGATCTGCCTGCTTCTGCCTCCCGAGTGCTGGGATTAAAGGCATGTGCCACTGCCACCCAGCAGACCAAGCTGTTTTTAAGATCACTGGTTTTTAAATTAACTTAATTATAACAACTCTGTCACCTTTCATTTTAGATGTTATCTGGGATGTTGTTTCTGCTCCCTAGTTCCCTGAGAACACCTCAGAAAGACTGTCTTCAAAGAGAGTTGAGCTCTTGAGTCTGGTGCTAAATGTCCTCAAGTATGAGAACAGGCACAGTTCTAGGTCCCAATTGACCAACTGTCCTCTGTCCACAGGTACAGTGTGCCTGCAACCCTTCTGCCATTTGTATTGGGGCTGCACCCGGACTGGCTGCTTTGGCTGCTTGGCTCCATTCTGTGGTAATGTCAGCTCTTTAGCCTAGTTGCTTTGACTTTATTATGTTCTCTTGATTACTTGGGGTAGGTGGTGTTGAATTGTGACCTGCTGTGTTCAGAAAAAATGAGGCTGCTGTGAGCCATCAAGTGATTGATTACCTGCCTTTTTCTGCTACACTACAAAGTTTTGTCACTTTAGAAGTCTAAAACCCATGTTGCTTCAAGTGCAAGCAGTAATAAAACAAGAGAAATATCAGTTACTATACAGAAGAGATTGTTTATTCACATAAAAACACTTTCTATAATCCTAGCCCTCCAGAGACTTAGGCAGGAGGATCACAAATTCAAAGATAGTTGGGTGTGGTGCTGCATGCTGCATTAAGGCATGCGCTAGCACTGCCTGCTCCACTAGAAATCATTTTATTGCTATGTTCATGTAGGAGAATATTTTCTTCTAATGCCCATGGCTTAACTAGGACAGGTTCTTGGCCCCATTAACAATGTTGGGTAGGTGTTCCATTTCATGGAGAAGGCCTTAAAGCTAATTTAAAAAGTGGTTGGTTAGCCAGGCAGTGGTGGTACACGCCTTTAATCCCAGCACTCAGGAGGCAGAGCCAGGCAGAGCTCTGTGAGTTCGAGGCCAGCCTGGTCTACAGAGTTAGATCCAGGACAGGCACCAAAACTACACAGAAAAACAAAACAAAACAAAACAAAAATTAAAAGTGGTTGGTTACTTCTATTACATTTGTGCTGCTATTGCACCAGTGGGTGTATCTCACAGACAGGTCACTAATATAGCACACAGGGTTCATAGCTGGGTGAGACTGATGATTACTTTTTTCTTCTGGTAGCATGTATAATACCTTGTGAGCACTTTGAATGTTAGTTAGTAGGGGTGAAGCATCTAGCAAAGTACCAGCTTGATTTTTCCATGTTTGGTGACATAAATATGTGATGACTTCAGCAGTAGGGTCTTATCTCAGATCGTGGAGGGTAACCAACAGTATTGGCAATAGCCTGTAATGTCTAGGGGTAGTCTATGGGACTCTAGCCAATGACTGAAAAAGGTGTAACCCATTCCTGGAACTGGGGTTTTATTTAGTAGTATATGGTGTATAGTTGGGCATTGACTCCCCTATTATATTCCATCATCCTTATTTTGAGACAGGATCTTTCAGTGAACCTAATGTTCACTAATTGGCTACACTGGTTGGGTCAGCAATGTAACAGGAATTTCTAAATGGTCTTTTAATAAAAAACCTGGAGCCTGATAGTGGTATAAATGCTGAAAGATCAGAGAGACAAAGGAACAAGTCATAGCCACTACCTCTTACCTCACCAACTCCTCAGCCTGAAAAAGCCTTTAGTTCCTGTCTCCTCTCGCCTTATATGCCTTTCTCTGCCCAGCCATCACTTCCTGGGATTAAAGGCGTGTGCCACCACAGCCCGGCTCTGTTTTCTCTCCTAGACTGAGTCATTCTCATGTAGTCCAGGGTGGCTTTGAACTCGCAGAGATCCAGATGGATCTCTGCCTCCCGAGTGCTAGGATTAAAGGTGTGTGCCACCACTGCCTGGCCTCTATGTTTAATCTAGTGGCTTGTTCTGTTCTCTGATCGTCAGGCAAATTTTATTAGGGTACTCTATATCACCACACAGCAATCTCCAGGAATCCAATCTCCTTCCTCCACCAATACTCGTATTATAGACATGCTCTGCTACACTTGGCTTTCTTTCTTTCTTTTTTTTTAATAGTCATATTGAGGATTGAAACTCAGGTCTACATACTTATGTGGTAGGCATTTTACTGACTGAGGCATTTCCTAAGCTTGCTGCTATTTACAGTCAATGGAAAGAGATTTGGTTATCCTGTCAGACAAACAATACTTGGATACTACATCATCCTTATAAAAAGATAACATTCCTCCTTCCTCTGGCAGAGCTCAACCTGGGGGACAAGTGCTTGGATGGAGTGCTGAACAATAACAACTATGAGTCGGACATCCTGAAGGTATCAGCTCCACACTTGCCCTGGGGTTCCAGTGAAAACCACGAAGCTTTCCTATAATTTTTATGGTTTCTGTTAGGACACATTTTCTCTTTAGCATTTCCTGCAGACATGTACTCCCATAACTGGCAGCACACACTGTATTATCTGACTAGTATAATCTGATTCCATGATTCCATAATATATATATTAGGTTTTCCCTGTATTCTAAAATGAGGTAATTCCTGTTTGCTGAACATGCTGTCAAACTATATGAATTGGTTGATACATCTTACAAAGAGGGTATCTCAATTCTGGCTCCTTTTTCTGAACATTTTCTTTTCCAAGTTTGAGGAAGCTAGCTTAGCTCTTAGAATTGTAACATGTTCAATTCTGCATTTTTATGTTGAGAACTTTGCCTCCCTTAGAGAACATTCATTTACCTGCACACATCGCCAGACTTAACTGAGCACCACTACACTCTACTTTTAGGTACATGAAAACCTTTTTGTAACAGCCTTGAACACTATCTAAATAGAGAAATCAAAGGCCTGGCATTCAGCTGTACTTGTCACCCTTAGGGGATAGGTGAGTGGGTGAGGGTGGGTGTAAAAAGGAGAAATTCAACAATACTAGGAGATTAAAAGGAAAAAATTCTCATTAGAGTGTGCTACTGAAACCTCTGTCTTCTATTCAAGGAGATTTGGCTTCTACCAGCAGTATTCCATAGCTTACATAGGGCAGGCAGTATCTAAGTGGTTATTGGTGATTGTCACTTCTCAAGGGCATATGTCTGCCTTTCAGAAAACAAGGGAAGGGGGCTCCAGCAAGCAGTTTACAAAAGCACAAGTCAGTAGTTTAGTGGTTTAATTTTAACTATGTTAGAAGCAAAACTATGATTTAGAGTTGTTTTCTTATTCCTATGTCCCTTTTAATAGTAGTTAATGTTAACACTTGCTACTTTCCTTTTCCCCTTCAGTGTCTTACCCGTTGTTGTGCTTTGAATGTCTTTGTGGAATTTTCTGAGAGAATAGTGATTCTTATTCAGGTCCAGAGGCTAAAGAGCCTCTCGAAAAGAACTTATAAGACCTATGAGAGGACTGGCTCTAGTTTATCCACTGGCTCTGTGCAAATGCCACTCAAGGGCAGCTGTGCTCTGGCTTCATCCACCTTCAGAGTCCTTTTATGAAGTGTCCTCTTACTCGTTTAGTGATTCTCCTTCTAAACTGGAATTTCTTTTCATACTTCTTCCCATTACAGAATTACCTGGCAACCAGGGGTCTGACATGGAAAAATATGTTGGCAGAGAGTCTCCTAGCTCTACAGCGGGGTGTATTTCTACTGTCTGGTAAGCATTGTTTAGCCAGCCCTGCCCTCCAGAACGGGCATTAATTTTGTTGTTGCTGTTTTGTTTTTGTTTTGGTTTTTTTTCGAGACAGGGTTTCTCTGTGTAGCTTTGGTGCCTGTCCTGGATCTCGCTCTGTAGACCAGGCTGGCCTCAAACTCACAGGTCTGCTTGCCTCTGCCTCCCGAGTGCTGGGATTAAAGGCATGTGGCACCACCGCCCAGCCATGGGCATTAATTTTTAAGGGTGGCTTTGTCTCCTGTAAAGTGATAAGAACGTGGCAGGCCATACTTGGTGATGTTATCTGTCTGCTTTCTACATTTATGACTTTGATTCTCACCCTTCCTAGGAAGATAGAGAAAAGTCTAGACACTTTAAACTTTTGTTTTATTTTGGCAGAGTCTCATTTTGTAGCCTAGGCTGGCCCTGAACTTCTGAACCTCCTATCTTCCTTACTAGTGCTGGGATGACAGATAGGAGCTGCCACATCTGCCTAATCACTTTGGAGATTTGAAAAGCTTTGCTTGAACCTGAAGCACATGTTCCAGCACCTTTCTCCCCATCAGGGAAGGGTGGGAACATGGCTTAGGGAGTCTCCACCACTTTGTCACTTGATTTGTCATCACTCAGTTGGGGGACAGATTGGAAGAGGGTGTTGTGCTTTCTTCCAGAGGACTACATAGTATGGAAAGCTATAGAAATCGTAACAATTTTTTTTCTAATATGTAACTGTTTATTAAGGAAAATGTGAGCAGTTTTCTTTAACTCCCTTGGGTTGTTTTCTTCCTGGTGATTGTGTTCTGGTGTGTCTTACCTGTTGTTGCAATCCATCTAACTTCTATGAATACTTTTGATTTCTTAATATTATAATGAGAGTAGCTCATACAGAAAATATGAGTGACTTTCTGCTCTTCCAGAGGACGCAGACAACACAGACAAATCTCTACTGGCCTGCATGGATATGCACTCTAGCACAAGTATAAATAAAATAAATACTTAAAAAAAAAAAAAAAAGGCTGGACATAGTGGTATACTCCTTTAATCCCAGCACTCAAGGGACAGAAGCAGGAAGATTTCTGTGAATTTGAGGTCAGCCCAGTCTACATAGCCAGGGCTTTGTAGAGAGACCCTGTCTCAAAAGACCAAAAAAGAAGCCGGGTGGTGGTGGTGGTGGTGGTGGTGGTGGTGGTGGTGGTGGTGGTGCAGCACACCTTTAATCCCAGCACTTGGGAGAAGAGGTAGGCGGCTCTGTGAGTTCAAGGCCAGCCTGGTCTACAAAGTGAGTGCCAGGACAACCAGAGCTGTAACATAGAGAAACCCTGTCTTGAAAAACAAACAAAACAAAACAAAAGACCAAAAAGGAAATACAAATGCTTTTGGTGAAGAGGGATAAAGTAAAACTCAGTTGAAATCCCACACCTAAACTACTGGCAGGAGTAGCCTGCTTACCTAGCATTTGTGATGTCCTGGTTTTTGTCTCCAGCACTGGAAAAGCATAACAAAGAATAAAAACATTGGGAATAGTTTTTCATGCCGATCCATGCAGTCTCTTTGAAGAGGCCCCATTTGTGGGCTACGTTACAGATGGTACCCTGTTAGTGTCCTGTTTGCACTCAGCATGCATCACACACTCCCTCTGCCAAGAAATGTCCAGGCCTTGTTTTTGAGGTAGTGGGATCTGGCCAGGGTTCTTGTGCATACTAAGCAACGTCCCCAGCCCTGCCTTGGTTTATTTTTATTACATAGAGGGTTTTGGGGGGCAGATTAGGGAGAATGATTATGACCCCAATTAGGCTTGGACTTGCTGTATAACATGGCTGATCTTGAACTTCTGATTCTCATTCCTTCTAAGTGCTAGCAGAAGCCAGCCTATACCAGTCTTATATAGTGCTGGGGATCAATATATATTTACAGTTTTATACAGTACTGGGCATCGAACCCAGGGCTTCGTGCATGCTAAGCAAGCATTCTACCACCTGAGCTATGTTACCAGCCCTACATAGAGTTTTACTAGCATAGCTTTATTTAGCTACTTCATGAAAGGATATTTATTGTTTTCCACTACATTAATGCCACAGCTATCGAGCATGCAATGCTATACACTTAAAAGTTGTCCTTTTAGACTGTGTAACTGGGATTTTTATGACAGTAGTACATGAAGCTGAGACTCTGCCACATGAACACACTGTCCTTCCTAAGGTTGTACAGGTTACCCCTCATGCCTGAGCATCCCCTGCCTCTTGGCTTTGTATTTGGCATTTAGTTTTGTGATTATGAGAGAAGTTGACCGTGACTTACTATTTTAATGCCTTTGTGTGACTGCTAACAAAATTGAAGGCCTTTTTGCATCTATACTTGCTTATCTATGATCCTGGACTTTACATACGCTCTTTGGGGAGGGTCACTGGCAGCACTGACATGCTGTCTTTGTTAAAGTATATAGTACTGCCCTTTGTGTTGTAAATATGTTCTTACTGTAGCATTAGTACTTCATGGTTTGTGTTTTTATATTTCCATTTCAAATTTTAAATTGTAGGTAGTCAAAATTATAAATCATTTTTTTTATTTTTATTTTCAACACACGTAGGTTTAGCATCCCAAATTTGAAAATGCCTCCAACATTTGTAACCATAAGAGTGCTGAAGATGCTGGGCAGTGGTGGCACACACCTTTAATCCCAGCACTCGGGAGGCAGAGGCAGGTGGATCTCTGTGAGTTTGAGGCCAGCCTGGTCTACAAAGCGAGATCCAGGACAGCCAGGAATATTACATAGAGAGACCCTGTCTCAAAAAGCAAAAAAAAAAAGAGTGCTGAAGACATGATACCATAAAAGGAAAACCAGTACCAGACCTGCTATGATATGTCATTATATGAAATCACCTTCAGGCAATGTGTGTGAGATGTGTTGGAAATGTAAATGATTCTATGTTTAGAATTGGGTCCCCCAGTTCTCATTACCTATACACAAATCACCAGGCATTGTTGCATACACCTTTAATTTCAGTACTGGGGAAACAGAGGCAGATGGATCTATCTGAGTTCAATGTCAGCCTGGTCTACAAAGTGAGTTCCAGGTAAGCAAGGACTCATAGTGAGATCCTGTCTCAAAAAACAGGTAGGGAGGCTTGAGAGATGGCTCAGCAGTTAAGAGCACTGGGTGTTCTTTCAGAGGATCTAAGTTTGGTTCCCTAAACCCACATAATGGTTTACATATATCCATAATTCCAATTCCATGGTATCCAATGTTTTCTGACCTCTGTTGGTACCAGGCGCATACGTAGTATACATATATACATGCAAACAAAACACTTATACATACTTTTTTTAAATCCTTTGGGACATTTACATAAATGTCCCAAAATCTGGAAAATCAATCTATAATCCAAAATACCTCTGATCCTATGTTTTTCAGATTAGGAATAATTAACTATACTTAAATGTAGCACAAGAGAAAAGACTCTTTCCAATCTTAATATTTAGGGAGGGAGGTTTTAAAAAATATTTAAAAATTTAATCCACATGAGATTATTTTACTATTAAAAACTAAACTATATGGCCGGGCGGTGGTGGTGGTGGCGGCGGCGGCAGCGGCAGCGGCGGTGGCGGCGGTAATCCCAGCACTCGGGAGGCAGAGGCAGGCGGATCTCTGTGAGTTTGAGGCCAGCCTGGGCTACAGAGTTAGATCCAGGATAGGCTCCAAAGCTACACAGAGAAACCCTGTCTCGAAAAAAAAAAAAAAAAACAAAAACAAAAAAAACAAAAAAAAAACCTAAACTATAGTGGGGCTGGAGAGATGGTTTAGTGGTGATCAGCATTTGTTGCTCTTGGAGAGGACAAGGTTCCCAGCACCCACATGGTGACTTACAACCATCTGTACTCCAGTTCTAGAGGATCCAGTGCCTTCTTCTGGGCTTTTCAAGTACTGCACACACGTGGCACACAGACATTCATGTAGGCAAACATTCATAAAATAAAAATAAATCTTTAAAAAAAACAGCTAAATTAGTATTTAGATTTGTTTTGGAATTGTTTTCCATATGTCTAGCCCACTGTCTCTACCTCATTATGGTGTTAGTTTCCTACTGGTTAGAAATATGTCTGTTTTGCTATTTAAAAAATGACATTGCCTGATAAATGGCTGTGTCCAGCATATGGCTGTCTTCTCCCAGATTACAGAGTCACTGGAAACACTGTACTGTGTTACTGCTGTGGTCTGCGCAGCTTCCGAGAGCTGACCTACCAGTATCGGCAGAACATTCCTGCTTCAGAGTTGCCAGGTAAGGAGCCTGTTCTGTCTGTATTGGCTTCTCAATTCGAACAAGTACTTAGCATGGCATTATACTCCATACTTAGCAGAAGTTGTAGAATGTAGGCAGAAGACAGACACACAGGATGGCTGAGGCTGCATTTGCTTTTTGGACCGGGTCAAGACACATGGGTTTCTAGAGCAAAGCAACATAAAGACACCACTAGAACAACTTCATTTCCTTGCCTTGGTTTTCAGGTAAATTTGGTTTTTTTTGTCCAAAAATCTTGGCATGGTTTATGAAAACTGATCATAAAAAGAGATGAGATGTAAGCTTGGTAAAGTGCTTGTTGTGCTGGCATGATGACCTGAGTTCACTCCTTGTGCTAAAAAATGCAAAACAAAAACTGGGTATGTGGGTCTTGTAGCAGATCCAGGTTTAGTTTCCAGAACCCACGTGGAAACCTGTATCTCTTTGTAACTCCAGTTCCAGAGGATCTGGTGTCCTCTTCTGGCCCCTCTGAGCACTAAGCACACACACAGTGCACTTAGGTACATGCAGACAAAACATTCTTACACATAAAATAAATAAAATAAAAATCTTTTTTTAAAAAACAAAAAAGAAAAAGCCAGGTGTAGCAGCTCATACTTATAATTCCAGAACTGGGGAGGCACAGACAGGCAGGTCCCTGGTTTAGCCAGGAAGCTTAGCCTAATTGGCAAGCTCTAGGCCACTTGAAAGACCTGTCTAAAAAAAAAAAAAAAAAAATTCAATGTAAGTGATGACATCTGACACTTAACTTCTGGCTTCTACACATACATGTGTACCCACATACATGCGCCTGTATGAAGACACATGAACAGACACACACACACAGAGTGACAAAGATGCTTTGTGCTCGGAGTTTCCCTGTATCTCCAGTTAAATTCATTTAGCTACATGAAAAGTGTGTGATACATCTAATGTAGACATGTACTTTCTTTTCCAGTGACCGTAACATCCCGTCCTGATTGCTACTGGGGCCGTAACTGTCGCACTCAGGTGAAGGCTCACCATGCAATGTGAGTGAAGCTGGGGGACATTTGGGTCAACTGCAGGTCCTCTAGGCTTAGAGCTTGGGAAGGCAACAGTAACAGTGAATTATATGCTAAAAAAAAAAATGCACTAACTTGGGGACTTAAGGTACCCTCAGTAGTAGAATACAAAGTTCTGGGTTCAGTTCCCAGCATCCCACTCCATCCCCTAAATACACATATATATGCTAATTTAATCCCTATACTTCTATAAAATCATGCATTGTGTAAAATAGTATTTTCATACAGAAATTTGTCATGAAGTGTCGGGGCACAGTTGTGTGGGTTCACTCAAATCCATGGAAAGAAGACTCAGAGGTACCTTAAGAATGAATCTAGCCTTTCCGGCCGCTGGGGGATCCAGTCTCTAATGACTGAAACACTTTCTCTTCACCCAGGGTATTTTTATTTTTCTCAGTGTTTACTTAGGCCAGTTGATTTCCATATGTTCAAAACAACCTGAAAGAAGCTCCCAAAAATACAATGCCAACTGCAAATTTCTCAATTCATCAGGTACCCCAGTTTTCCGGGTTTCCTGAACCAAGTTTTGTATAGGCCTTTGTATCCTTGGGAGACTCTGAGACAAGATTCACATAGGGTTACAACAGGAACAAAAGGTGTCTACTAAACAAAAGATGGATTAGGGCTAAGTGCTAACACTCCAGAACCAAGCCAGGTGTAACCCAGCAGGAATGCTGCCACAGAAATTCTGCTCTTATGTTACTGCATTTCTGGAACCGCTTCTATGCATCTTTCTGCTTTTCTGGAACCGCTTCTACCTCCATCTTTCATCTGTGTCTTCATGGTTGGAGTCACATTATGCTTTATCTGACAGCTTCCAGTGGTAGCTCTCTCTGGGTCAGTAGCTGTGGTCTGAGCACATGCCAACAACGTTACTGGCCCAATTTGTGATAGATTAATACCTGGGGTTTTCTTCATATTGTGTGTGTGGTGGGGGTTGTGTTATAACTTAGCCACCCTCACTGTGGTGTCTTCAATATAGTCTTCAAATGCTATTCGTAGCAACATCTGCATTGCCTTATGAAGTAAGTGCTCAGCACTAATCTTTCTGTTCCTGTTTTTAAACAGTTAGTGGTATGGTCCTCTGCTAGTCAATCCATTCACCAGTATTTAATCTCTAAACACAGATTTTTGATTCAGATTAAGGCAATGGAACTGGTGCCCACAGTATGAGAGAAAGATGAGAATAGAGATGATTTCTTAATTGGTAGTTTTGTGGTGTAAAACCTTGCATTGTGCTTGAGCATGAACAGCAGACACCATCTGTTTCAAGAAAGGAAATTTTAGGTTGTAGAGATGGCCCAGCATTTAAGACTGTATGGTGATGCTGCTCTTGGCAGAGGATCTGAGTTCAGTTTCCAGCACTCACATTGGACAGTTAGTAACCACCTATTACTCTAGCTGCAGTGGATCAGGTATCAATGGCCTCCTCAAAAATCCACATGCAGGTGTGCATACCTTCACACAGACACATATACAGAACTAAAAGTAATACAAATATATATATCGAGACAGGGTTTCTCTGTGTAGTTTTGGTGCCTGTCCTAGATCTTGCTCTGTAGACCAGGCTGGTCTTGAACTCACAGAGATCTGCTTGCTTCTGTCTCCTGAGTGCTGGGATTACCACCACCACCCAGCTTACAAATAAATCTTTAAAAAAAAAAAAAGAAAGAAGGAAGGAAGCTGGGCAGTGGTGGTGCACACCTTTAATTCCAGCACTCTGGAGGTAGAGGCAGGTGGATCTCTGTGGTTCTACGCAAGCCTGGTCTACAAAGTGAGTTCTAGGACAGCCAAGGCTGTTACACAGAGAAACCCTGTCTCAAAGGAAAAAAAAGAAGGAAGAAAGGAAGGAAGGAAGGAAGGAAGGACATTTCACAACTAACTCACTTTTGTTCATGGTAGTATGGATATGAGTAACAAAGGCACATGCCACTCTCCATGCATATCTCCAGTCTTGCCCCTGGTTTGTGGAGAGGGAAAGGTGGCCACTGTCACCTCAGCATCTGTCTCCACCCTCCTAGGTGAAGTATAGGCAAAGGCATACACTAAGGAAGCACTTCTCTTAGTCTCTAATCTGGTAAATTACCCACAGTGTTTTCATTTTTATTTTAAAAGTAAAAAGAGAAAAAGACTACCTTTGGAGTTTAGTGTCTTTAACATTATTTTAAAAATACTTAGAGGGACTGGAGAGGTGGCTCAGCAGTTAAGAGCACTTGCCCCTGTTCCAGTCAACTTGAGTTTGGTTCCCAGCACCCGTGTCAAATAACTCAACCACCGTAATACCAGCTCCAGGGGATTTGATTTCCTCTTCTGGCCACCCTGGCCACCTGTATACACATGGTATATACTCAAACAGACACATATAAACACACATAAATTTAAAATTCTTTTAAAAACACAATATATTTTTAAAAAGCATAAAAATTGTTGAGTGAGATCACATATATGATGCACACATGTTTTTATGTGGTGATTATAGTATGCAGTTTCACAGTTTGAGTAGTCTTTGATGTTTTCTCTCCTTGCAGGAAATTCAATCACATCTGTGAACAGACAAGGTTCAAGAACTGAGCGTTGGAGGATACACATAAAACAGTTACAGAGCACAGGAGGCAATAACACTATGTTTTTAAAAATACCACATACAGACACTTTAAGGGCATTTTTAGAGTTCTCCCTTTACAGTTCCAGCACTGGTTTCTGGTCAGGCACTCTGGTATGGCCTTTCCCTCTGTGGAGCTTTAACCTCAGTGACACACACACACACCATGTGCCCCAATCACCTGGGAGGCCTACTGGTCACATTAGTCTCCTAGTCAGTGCCGGAAGACCAACAGACAGATCTCTCTCCCACTAGACAGCTCTCCCTGTGTGTGGTGAGGCAGTGACAGTGCAGGTTTCTACTTTTGTATCTTTTATATCTTGTATCTTGATTATAGTTAAAATGGAAAAGTTTCATGGTAAGAGGGGTCAGATACGTCAGAAGCATCTATGTAAGGAAAGGAAGCGTAAGTTTACAGCCTCTAGGGATGTACAGGATATTCTTCTGTCTGGAAAGCCACAGCCTTTTGTATATTTTTTATTTTAATAGGTTTGGTGCTTATCTTCTAATAAGATTTAAATATTAAAAACTGTAGCACAAATATTATAATTTACAAATTGACTGAAATTGGGAATAGTCTGATATTTGAAAGAATGAGCATATGTTTCTGTATTTAAAAAAAAAAATCATTAAATGTCCAAAACTGCTAATCCTGAGGAGGATATCTTGAGTATCCAGGTCCTTGACACAGGGCTGGCCTATGCCTCATATGCAGCAGGGTACAGCCTCTGCCCTTAGCCCTCCAGTCCCCGAGAGCAGACCCCTGCTGAAACTCCAGATGGCTCCAGACTGATAGAGCCTCTACTTTCCAGCCCCTATCCTGGTACATTAGGTTTGTTATGTCATCTGGAATAATACTTGAAATTTTGTTTTTCATTTTTTAAGCTTTTTTATCTTTTATTGAAATCACCTGTTATGTTTGTTTGCAAACTGCTAACTTTTTGCTTCTCAGGAATACAATTTTCACCTGTTGTCTTGCTCTTGATACAGACTGAGAGGCAGCACTATGTATTTGTGGGAGGTTCTCTTTTTTTGATTCTAATAAATGAGCTGTGTTTGTTTCTCTTCTTGTGTTTCGTTCATGTGTGAGGTGCCACATGTTTCGTGCTAATGCAGACAGTTGCCACTAATTCACTACACTAATTCTTCACTACTCATAATATTTACTTTATTGCCTGTTAGTCAATCTTGTGGCTCCACCAGCAGATAGATCATGTCAAGAGGTAAGCAACCGGATCTGGTTGGGCTCAAAACCTGAGCATCTTTGAACATGGCACAGGACAGTCTATTTTGTCAGTCCTGGTCAGTGGGAATGTGTTATCTACACCTTGAGCTATGATGCTCAGTATTCAATCCACCCACCCCACCACCACCCCCCAGGCGCTCCACGCCCCTCCCCCCTTCAGGATTCAGGATCTATCCTGGGTTAGATAGGACCTGTACCTTTGCTCATGTCTGCAGGATCCTATTCCAGAGGGCCGCACGAGGGACATGAACCTCCTTGGGAATCACTTAATGCTCAGTTCTTTAAGGAAGCATGGTGCCTGAGAGTTACTTCAGAGGGGAAGAGGGGATTCCACAGAATTTCTGATGAACACATGGTGGAGAGAACAAGGCCTACATGTCAGGCTCTATCATAAGGGAGCTTTGGGCCATGGTGATGATTCCTGGGGGTGATTTGAGTGAGCTGCTCATAGAGACAGGTTTGTGGGCCTCGGGCAGTGTCTTTATGATCATCAAAACCTCCTTTCTCTAGACTCTCACATAGCTCATGTATTAGTTAATTTTCTTGTTGCTGTGTGAAATAAGGAAGGGCTTATTTTGACTGTCAGTTTGAAGGTATAGTCCACTGTAGTGGGAAAGGCCTGTTGGTGGGAGTGTGAAGCAGTTTGTCACATTGAATCTGCAGTCAGGACGCAGAGAAATGATTGCTGGTGCTCGGCTTTCTCTTTGCATTTGAGAACCCAGCCCATGGGATGGTACAGCCTACATTCAGGGTTGGTCTCTCCTGAGTTAAACCTTTCTGTAAACAACCTCACAGACACATTCAGAGTTGTGTCTCCTAGGTGACCTCAAATCCATTCAAGTTGATAAGGAAGTTGGACCGTTCCATGCCCAAACCAACAATCTGCTGTTGTCTTGCAGCCTGTTACCCCCAGAGGGTATGCAGGCTTCATCTCAGGATTGCCACAGACGGTTTTCTCTTTAGCTGTTGAACCTGGCCTTGAAACACACCCAGAGCAGGGTCCTGTAGATGTTGACTAAGTGGCTCTGCTTCCTGGTACAGCAAGGGGCACTCCTTGTAATCCAGTTTGAAGTTGTGGTGAGCTTGTCCTACACCCCTGCCTTGCCAGATGTTGTACCCTTCCTTTTGCTATCAGAAGGAACCCTTCCTGTTCCAAGTTCAAACCAGAAGTGGGTCTTAGGAGTGCTAAAGGAACCAGGCTGACCCCAGGAAAATTTCATGGGGCCAGAATCCCAATTACAACTGAGAAAATTGGTTTAAAACAAGGAGCCCCTAATCCCAATTACAAAGGGCTAATTAAATCCTCAGGTTTAATCATCTTGATTACCTAATATTTGTAGGGTGGGGTGAGGGATGGTCAGACCAGGATTCCAGCAGCTCCTCAACCCTGAACTGGCTTTTGCTTCAAAGACAGCTAAACCAGAGATGCAGTCAAATGTGGGTTTCTGCCAGTTGAGGAGACCCTAGTGACAGCCTACCCTGCATTGGTCTGGCAGCCTAGGAGTGATGAGACAGGGTGGCCCTTACATAGCTATAGTGAGGCTCAGCCAACAGACCCAGAAACTGTTGCCACCAGTTTTAGCCCAGAATTAGGAGACTGAAACTTAGTAGAAAGAACACAAAATCCAGTGTGGTTATAACTTCAAATGTGGTATGATAGAAGAACCCAGACACTGTCCCTGAGACTATTCTCTGGTTTTGCCTTCTCTCTTCCCTCAAATATTGGAATACACAACAGTTAATGTTCAGACACTGTCAAGACTGTATGTAGAAGCTGGATCTCACCTTGAGAAAGGAGAACAGAGGCCCACAAAATGGGAGAAGCCAGACTCAACAGACATAGTTAGCCACATGTAAGTTCAGGTGATCTATAGCAGAGCCACCTCCACTAGTACCATTAAACACAGACACTAGTTAAAATGTCATATAACAATAGAACTACATAAATTATATTAAAACCAAAGGAAATAAACACTTGGACTTAAACACGTCCTAGTCTGCTGTACTCCATGCTCTCTAGGCTCCCTGGTGTGTGTACATCTTTATGTCTCTGAGTGGATGGTGCGTTACTTGTCTTTCTAACATCTCAGATTTGCTTTGGCAGAATACTCCAGAGTAGATGCCGTCATACCACTCAGACATGCCATGAAAGCCTGCCTTCATGGTCTTCAGCATCTCAGAAAATATGATCTTGTGACTTGGGTCAAAACCCAGGCATCATCCTTCATCTCTCTTGCAGAGCTACTGCATTCCATATGACAAAACAACACTTCCCACAGCCCGAGTTTGTGCCTGGGCCACTGCTTACCTCTGATTGCTATAGCCTTTGCCATCTCTGAAACTTCTGCCTTCCCATTGCTACAGACCCTATTTGACCATCCTCTAGCCTCGTAGATCTTCCTTCCCTGTGCTGCTCATATTTAACACTCCTAGATCTTCACATGCTCTCTACCCACTCAGGCAAGTTCCAAGCTTACTTCCTCACAGGAACCTGGGAGCACACTGGAGTTCAGAAGCACTTTTCTCTAGGTATGTTTTGTTTAGGTACTGGCTCAGATTGATGAGAGGCCCTTAAAAATATATTTAAAAACTCTTTTGTGTGTGTGTGTGTGTGTGTGTGTGTGTGCACAAGAGATTGATTTAGTGTGCCATAGTACATGTGTGGAGATGTAGAGGCCAGCTTGTAGAGTTGGTTCTCTCCATCCACCTTTATATGGGCTTTTTTAGGTTGCCAGTCTTGTGCTGAAAGTATCTTTACTGCTGAGCCATTTACTAGCCCAGCAAGGTCCTTTCTAAATAATGCGTAAGATTGCTGAATACCTGCCCACCTATCCTGACATCATCTCCTGTCCTGTATGTCTGTTTGTTGACTGTTTACCCACCCTGGAGTAAGTTTCTTGACAGTGGGGATTTTAGACAGCATCTGGCAAAGACTTTGGCACACAGCAGTCCTCAGTAAGAGAATAAACAGTTTGCCCTTGTAAGTGGCAGCTCCTCTCACTCTGCAACTCCAGCTCATACCAGATATTGGTTTCTGAAGGTTTGGCCCCCCAACTCCATGGACATATAAATTTAGAACCCTGTTAGTCCTTTTGTTCACCTCAAGACCCTTTGCATGCAAAACAGTTTGGAGCTCAATGTACTCAAATTTGTTCATCGACTGATGAATACAGAAAAGGGAAATATCCAGAAAATAAGAGTATTATTCAGCAATGAAAATGAAGCACTGAAACATGTACAACATGGATACACCTTGAAAAAGAACTCAAAGCCACATAGTATATGAATCCTATTTATATGCAATGTACAGGCAAGCACACTCAGAAACATAGTGATGACCTGGGGCTGAAAGAAGGGGATGAGAACCACTTCCATGAAATTGCTTTAAAACTGGATTATAGAAATGGGTATACGGCTGCCAGTTTACTGAAATAATGATCAAATTGTACACGCAGGCACATTTTATATCATGCCAATTATACTTGAATAAAGCTATGGCAATTTTTATTTGGGGTTGGGAATGTAGCTTGGAGGTGGGGAAATTTAATAAAACATTCAAGGCCCAGGACAGTCTGTAGCAAAAAAAAGTTTATACTTAGTATTTTTTCTATATGGATGTGCCATCAGTTTAATGTTAGGTATCTGTATTGTTGCTTCTCCTTTCTCTCCCTATGTCTTGACATATTAGAGACTGAACCCAATAGT
>CABHPH010129386.1:0-27913 GCA_902168325.1 Peromyscus nudipes
ACGGCAGCAGTTCTTTAGAATGCAATAATTGGAGAAATGTGGCTAAGGAACCCAAAATACAGAGAACTTGAAATTATTCAGTCAGTGTGAAAAAAACTGAAAAATCAGAAAAAAAAATCACATGAGATGGTCTCTAAGTAAATCATAGGAAACCAATGAAAACAAGTAAGAAACATTACACCCCCAGTAAAGCAAGACACCAACTACAGCTTAAGAGCTCACTAAAATCTCCACCTACAAGATTCAAGTATTACTCAAAATAGCAAGAAATGTAGAAGCTTAACTAAGTAGAAATTTATTGAGAGGTACAGAGGACCCAAGCTAAGCAAACTGCAAACTTGAGTGGAGGCACTTAAAGACTTGAAAAAAAGTAGTGAACATTTTTCTCTTGATAAGATTGTTAAACATACTGTGGTTTCAATAGGAAATGCCCCTTAGCCCCCCAGGATCATGTTTTAAAGTCCAGATCTCCAGCTGGTGGCCCTATGTTGGGAAATTCTGAAAAATTTAGGAGTAACTTACAGCCTACCTGGAGGAAGTAGATCCCAGGGGTGGATTCTTCTTCAGGGGCACCTTGTCCTTGGCTCCTTTCTGTCACCCTGTCTGCTTTTTGTCCATAATGTGGTGAAGAAGCTCCCAAGTCACATGCTTCTGACACCAAGATGATCTGCCCACATGTATGGGACCCAGAAACCCTGGCCTGAGACCTCTGCCATCAGGACCCAAAAGAACCCTCCCCTCTTTCAAATGTTTCCATCAAGTGTTTTGCCACAGTAGCTAACACAGAACGTGAGTTTTCTCTCGACAGGTGTGATATGTGACAGGGAATGTGACAGGAACAGTAAAATTCTGCTGAGACTAGAAAACCATACAAGACAACATTCAAAAGTAAAGTCATTGAAGGAAGCAGGGAGACGGCTGAATTAAAATGTGCTCTAAAGCTACAATGTTGGTACTAGCTTAGAGAGCAGAGATTCCATTGCAGCCAAGCAGAATGTCTAGGAAAACATTAGGTGCAGGTGCCAGTTTAGAATGTGCTGGAAATTCTGTTTGAAGCATGTGGGGAAAGCTAAGCTATTCAGTAAAAAGTACAAGAGAAAATGTCTAACTATTAAAAATTAGGAGCTATTTTATATAACTCCACAAAGGCTAAAGAAGTTCTTTAAAAAAAAATTCTTTATTGTGTAAAGGAGAGGGGAGGCAGGGAAGTCTCAGAGTGCTGTGAGACACACATCATTGCACACATGTGGTGGTTAGAGGACAATTTTTAGGCGTCATTTTCTCCTTTTATAAATGTGTGGATTCCAGGGATTGAACTTAGGTTGTCTTGCTTGACACAAAAGTGCCTTTATCTACTTAGCCATCTTGCTGGCCCTGAAGTTGTAAATATAAAGGATAAAACCATATTTTAAAGGTATTACATTTTGAACACAGGCATTTACTTTTACTCCTACATAAACTCCACTTACTAGGAAAAAGGATTTTGTTGAAACACCTATAAGGTCCAAGAATGGGATAGAAAGTTACAGCAACCATGAAAACTGGGAAGCAGGTGGACGAATATGAGGTAGACTTGAGCTGCACAGCTGTGTAACAGAGTTAATACAGTGGGAATCCAACAAGTGCTGTGGGATGTTCTGTATGGCAAATGTGTTGCTAATAAAACACTGATTGGCCAGTGGCTAGGCAGGAAGTATAGGCGGGACTAACAGAGAGGAGAAAAGAGCAGGAAGGTGGAAGGAGATGCTGCCAGACGCTGTCAGCCACTGCCAGGACAAGCAGCCTGTAAAGATGCCGGTAAGCCACAAGCCATGTGGTAAGGAACAGAATTATAGAAATGGATTAATTTAAGATATAAGAACAGTTAGCAAGAAGCCTGCCACGGCCATACAGTTTGTAAGCAATATAAGTCTCTGTGTTTACTTGGTTGGGTCTGAGCGGCTGTGGGACTGGCAGGTGAAAGAGATTTGTCCTGACCGTGGGCCAGGCAGGAAAACTCAAGCAACAAACAAGACTCAGACAGTGGGACACAGGCATGAAGGGAGGGCTAAAAATAAGACTTATTCCAAATTTGAATAGTAAGCACTTATCCTACAGACTTTACTAGCAAGCTGCTGGGGATCCCAGAGGAAGTCCAAACTTTATGCCCTGGAGATGGTCCCATGGGCACAGTGGAGAATAATATAGGACCGAAAAAGAAATTCAGTGGAAGTGAATCATTGAATGTGGACATCTTGCATTACTCAGCTTTCTATTACTATAGCAAAGCATCAGAAATGATCACCTTATAAAGGGTAAAGGTTTATTTGGCTCACAGTTTGGAGGTTCAGTCCATGACTGATTTGTACCATTATTTGTGGCCTGTGATCAAGGAAAAGATGAGAGTCCCACAAGCCCTTCCAGGTTATCCCCCAACAACCTACCGATCTCCCAGTAAGCTCCTTCTCAAAGACTCCACTGTATCCTGCTATCACCAGCTTCAGGGGAAGTCTTTACTGTATGGGCCTCTGGGGGATTCTTAAGATCTAATGTGCACCGAGTCTGTGTTAGTCGGGGTTTCTGTTGCTGCGATTATACACTGACCAAAGTCGAACTGGGGAGGAAAGTGTCTATTTCATCTTACAACTTGTAGTTCACCATCCAGGGAGATCAGGGCAGAAACCTGGAGGCCAGAACTGATGTGGAAGCCATGGAGGAGTACCACTTACTAGCTTGCTCAGCCTGCTTCTTTATACAACCCAGGACCTCTTGCCCAGTAGTGGCCCTACCCACAGTGAGCTGGGTACTCTCACATCAGTCACCAATCAAGAAATCAAGAAAATGCACGGTAGCCTAGCCTGCAGGCTAATCTGGGAGGGGGGGAAGATGGGGGTACGGGGTGTTTTCTTTACTGAGGTTCTTTCTTCCCAAATCACTCTAACTTGTGTCAAGTTGACGTAAAACCAGCCAGCACAAGGCTTTAACCTTCACAGACTCCCAGGACAGCATGGCCAGGTTATGCCCTGTGGGCAGGAATATCGGGTGTGTTTTTCCTGTAGAATATAATAGATCGAAGAGAAAAGGTGTTCAAAGACCAAGAGCAGACTCACCATGGAAGCAGTTTATTTGGCTTTTTCAACACAGAAAGAAGCAGAACTTAGGGACAAGCCAGTAGATAAGTCCACTTTAGGTTGGAGGAGGTGGGAGTCTCATACAAAACTATCTGTTAAAAATTTTAAATCTCCCCTCAGATGAGTTGTTGCTGTTGAGAAACTACTGGCCCAGACATTGACCCCTGGCTTCACTGGCATTGACCAGCTTAGTAGGGCCAGCATCCAAGGAAGCACAATGTAAACTTAAGGCCTCCCATTGTTCATGTGTATCTGTCAATGCACAATAGATTATCTTAATTCCTACATTGCTGTGAATATGGAGACTATTTCCATCCAAATTGCTCTTCAGTTTTTAGATAAATGTATTGTGTTCCCTTCTGGGAAGAAAAGATGTGTCTTCCTTATTTTGTAAAAAGTGGACTGGCAAGATGGTTTAGTGGGCACAGGTGCTTGCTGCCATGCCTGGTGATGGGAGTAAGAGGAAAGAACTGGCTCCCAGGGGCTGTGCTCTGAGCTCTACTAGCACAGTGCCATGGCACAAATACATGTGGACAAATAAATAAGTGTAAAACAAAAATTAAACCTAATGAATGTGCCTATCCTGTTTTATCCAACTTCCCCTGGGCCTTGTCCCACCAGTCACCATCCCTTTGTCCTTCCCGCTCAGGCACCCCCTGAGCTGAGGGCATGAACAGAGGCTGCAAAGTGCCACTTATATTTCCCTCCAGGTGCTGGAAGTGCTGCTAGAAGACTGGCCACTGTCATCACCCTCTTGAGGAATGGCCTCAATAGAGCAGGCTCCTGAGTAAAGGCTACACCCCTTCTCTGCACAGCATCGTTTGTCTGGTTAATATAGGAGGTAAAGACACAAAGACACAACCCTTTCACCTTATACTGGACAACCCTGAGGGGTCCTTCTGGCTTCAAGAGCTTCATGTTGGATAAGCTGCTCAGCATCGATGCCATCCAGTTCTGTCTTGTTTTCTTACCTCCCAGGAGATGTTAAACCAGAGCTTTGATTAACATGCTAATCTCTGTCTCAGAGTTTGTATCCCAGGATATCCTCCCATGATAGTATACCTGGGTAATGTGGACATTTCATCATCTGTTAGGTAGAACCAAACTGCTCTAAAAACAAGTCCTGTAATCTCATCAACAACACAGAAAAAAAAATGTCTCTTTGCCTATACCTTAACTGCCACTATAAGATATTTATATTTAAGTTTACATTTAAGTAAATTTTGGGGAAACTTTGTTTTAGAACCTACTACTGATACTTCTGACCAGTACAATTCCTAACTGCTGTGTTCTAAATATGTACACCCACAGATAAATGGATCTCTCACCCCTCATCAAAGAAGCTTTTTGCAGCAGATAGAAACTCTTACAGAGATCCACACAAGTGTTCAAAATACAGAGAACAATTGACCTGGGGTACCCATCCCCAGCGAATACATCCACAATGCAACCCATACACCTCAGGCCCAAGGAACATCTCAGAAGAAGAGGTGGAAAGATTGTAAGGCTGGAGGACCAAGAATGCTGTGAGACAGTGTCTTCTGTGTATAACAAGGACCTGTAGCCATAAAACCTCAACAATATGTCCACCTAAACAAGGCCTACATCGTCAACACTAGTTGACATGTTAACATGGATGGGGAAATCTCTCAAGACCCCACCCCAAATAAAGAGCAATGGGCAATTAATGGCAGTTGAGAGTGAGAAAATCCATCTTCTCCAAGGACAAGCCTGTGAACTGTCATTCAATCCCAAGTGGTCTACCTTAAACACATATACATATAAGCAATACTAAATGGACTTACCAGTTCTATTTATAAATTATAATTTATAAAACTTGATTTTTTAATTTACAAAATTTATAATTAAAGAGAGGTCATGAATTTGAGGGGGAGGGATGGGAACATGGGAGAGATTGGAAGGGAAGTGGTAAAAATGATGCACATTGAGTTCTCATGGATGAAATTCTATAAAACAAAATTTAAATTATTGAAAGTGTTATAAGGGCTGGAGAGATGGCCTGGAAGGTCAAGGTATCTGCTGTCAAGCTTAATGATCTATGTCCAGTCCTCAGTGCCAATACTGTCGGAGAGAACCAACTCATTCACATTTTCCTCTAATCTCCACACACGCTCGCTCTCTCGCTCTCTCGCTCTCTCTCTCTCTCTCTCTCTCTCACACACACACACACACACACACACAATAAATACTATCTCATTCTTTCTTTGAATTTTTAACATAAAACTCTGAGCATTTTCAGATATTTATTGGCATTATTTATATTTATTTTTATGTACTCATGTTTTTTGTCCATTTTTCTATTGCACTAACATCTTATATATTGGTTTAAAGTAGTCTGTATAAGAAGAATATTCCAAATAAGTTTTCCATTTTGCTACTTGTTTGTTTAAGACTTTCTTTTGGTCATTCAAAACCTGAACAATTTTATATAAACATTACCAGCAGCTCTTTGTTTCAATCATGCTTTTCTAAGATTTGCAAATTTGCTAACATTTTCTTAAGAACATAGTTGAAATGCTATCACTCTCACAGTGATCTACCCAAGTGCATTCTCAGTGTATATGCCTTCGGTGTGTCTCCTCTTTTGTGGACAGCACTTTGCATGTTACATTCTACCATATAGCCATCTTTATTCTCCACACTTCCCTATTTGACACAAGTCCCCAAGAGAGCAAATTTCATTTTAAGTGTCTATGTATGCATTCAAGCACCTAGAATATGCCATGCAAAAAATGCCTTCTTGGTGAATTGATCACCTATACCATTTGACGATGTGGGTCTCTTTCAATGTAAGGGTATGTATATATGCATACATATATACATATGTGGATATGTATGTAGATGTGGAATGTATGGGATAGGGTAAGCATCCTTTTAATTAGCATACATTTATGTGAAATTTCATGACAATTTTGTTTTTCCCTAGAACTCGTAGATCAACAGTCTCCGAACCTAACTGCATGTTAAACGCCAGCTGCAAGAGCAGCACGGGGAGAGTGAGGTTTCACAGCTTGTGAACAGTGGTCAGGATATTCCTTAACAGCCAGGTCAGGCAAGGAGGTTCTTAGTGACAGTAGTGGCATATGTGGAACCATGACACAATGTGGCCATCCTCACCACAATGGAAACAACAAGGCCTTTAAACCTTCCAACAACCAGTCATGATGTCCTTATCTGGCCATCTGACTAGCAATCAGGAAGGTATTGATGGATGGTGAGGAGCTGGTGTAAAGCAGCTACCTCAACACACTGCATTATCAGCACAGATAGATTTCCTGCATTCCTCTGCCCACCTGCCCTTGTCTTGGATTTGTGCATTCTAATCTTTTTGCTCTTGTTCTATCTTGAACCTACTCAAATATGGTTTTCATCCCACAAAACTTCTCTTATGGTCATCACCATTGCTAAAGTGCAATGATCATTCCTAAGTTCTCTCTTCCCCTGACCACCAGCAGGTTTGTGGACATCCTTTTATTCCCTGCAGACTGTATGGGCTTTCAGGATACCACACTCTCCTAGTTTTCTGCAGAGTTCAATGGATGGTTCTTCTGATTCTTCCTCACCGTTTTGAGCTCTTCACATTAGTGTACCTCAAAATGTAGTCACAGAACCCCCATTCTTTCTATCTTTATTTTCATGATGATGCCAGCCAGTCTTACAGTGTTCAATACTGGTCTGTTTGCTAAACGACTCTGAATTTTGTTTCCTCTTGCCAGACTTGTAAATCCCACCCCAAGTCAACATCTCACCTGGATGGCTAACAGCATCTTAAGCTTGGTATCCCAAAACTGAAATTCTCATCTTCCCCCAGAACCTGCCCCTGTCCCTACCTCTCCTTGTCAATAAGTAACAACTCCATCCAGCTAGTTACTCAAACCAAATGCTGGCTGTCGTCCTCACACCTCCCCTTTTCTCACACTTGTGTGCACTCTGTGAGCAAATCTGCTTACAGTGCTTTAGATGCATTCAGAGCCTGGCCATTTCTCCTCTGCTACTACCACATGGAGCAGCTTACTGAGTTCTCTTGCTTTCTATCTCCTTGTAAGCAGTAGATTGTGAGCTCCAGGGCTCACATGTAGAATAAAGAAAAAGTGTATATAAAGAACTTAGTTGACAGTTGGTGCTCATTAAATGTTAGGTTTGGCTACAATTTTGGCCTTTGTTTTCAAGAAAATTTAAAGATTTGATAAGTAAAATTGAAATCATCAACTGTTGGTCACAAAAATTGAATTTTATTCAATAAGTGTGGGTGGTTTGAATGAGAATGGCCCCATATGTTCATATACTTGAATTTTTGGCCCCTAGTTGGTGGAACTGTTTGGAAAGGATTAGATGCAGTCTTGTTGGAGGGGGTGTGTCACTGGAGGAGGGCTTCAAGGTTTCTAAAGCTCAGTCATTCCCAGTTAGCTCTCTACCTCATGCCTGTGGATCAGATGTGAGCACTCTCTGCTGCCCCAGCACCATACCATCTGCCTGCTGCCATGCTTCCCACCATGGTAATCATGGACTCCACTCCTCTAGAGCAGTGATCTCCAAAGTAAAATGCTTTTTTATAAGTTACCTTGGCCATTGTGTTTAATAACATCAAGAGGAAAGTAACTAAGAATGTGAAATTTTCACTTTTAAGATTTTAATTAGATGAGTAAAAGAAATGAAGTCTGTAACTGTTGATGATTTAGCCCACGTGGGGTAGCAAAATTAACCTCACCCAGCAAAAGTCACAAGTAAGAGCCAAGTGGGTGGAGCTCAAAGCATAATGGCAATTTGAGTCATTAGAATTCTTTTCCCTGATTAAGAGTCATTTTCAGACAATCAGTTTTGCCCAGAAAATAGTTTTTTAATCCAAGCTTTAATTCAGTATGAGATACACTGCACAGTACAATACAGGTGTGTTTCACAGCAAGGAGTAATTTCAAGGATGTGAGGAACTGTTTCCTCTGTAACAGCTGGGCTCATGCCATCACTTGTATACAAACAACAGCCTCATTATTGTGGGAGATGGGTGTCAGTTGGTAAAGTGCTTGCCTGCAGGCGTGAGGACTTGAGTTTCATTCCAAGAACCCATGTGAGAAAAATGCTGATCATGGTGTTCATGCTAGTAATCCCAGTGCTGGAGAGGCAGAGACTGGGGCTCACTGGCCAGCCCAGCCTATCTGGCAAGTTCCAGGCCTCTCACAGACCTTGTCTCAAAAAAAAGTATATAGCATCTGAGGAACAATACTGAGTTGTTCTCTAGCCTCCATACATGCTCACATGTACACACACACACACACACACACACACACACACACATACACATCACTATACAGAATCACTGCATTCATCACTTTTCTCATTGCTATGACAAAATCAACTTTAGATAGGGTTCATTTTGGCTCAGAGTTGAGGGTGCAATCTGTCATGGTGGAGAAGATTTGCTGGCAGGAACTTGAAGCAGCAGGTGACTCTGCATCAACAGTCAAGAAGCAAAGAGAATGAATTCTTGCATTCGGCTAGTTTTCTCCTTTCTATGCATTCTGGGGTCCTAGTCCATGGAATGATGTCACCCACATTCAGGTTGGGGCTTCCTGCCTCAGCATGATTTAGATAATACCTCAAACATGCCCAGAAGCTGTCTCTTCTAGATTCTGCCAAGTTCACAATATTAACCATCACAGCTACCGAATCGGTTATCCCAAATAATAGGAGAGGACTCTGGAAAATCCTTAACACTGTTGTCTGAGGTCTCCATGGTACATGAGAAAGGCCTGAACTGTACAGTGAGTGATCCAGTTAATGCATAAGTTAAATCATATACGTTGCTATTGAGTTAGGATAACCACTGCTCTAAATACGCAGAAAAAATGTTTTCAGAACAATTAGATTATTTCATGCAATGCAATAATGTATATGGTAAGAACTATATTTAATAGATAGGAAAATGAGTCATCTAGTTTTATTTAGTGTTTTAAGGAAATCCTGTCTATTCTTTGTCAGTAATGTTCTCCCTATATATAGCATGTATATATACCTACACACACACACAAGTCTACCATATACTTTGTAATAAAAAGAATGGCGAATTACTTTTACTATTAACCACTTTGTAAAAATATTTTGAAACTTAAAAGAGCTAGGTAATAATGACCTTGAAGTGTTTCTTTTAGGGTAGGGAGAATGATCTTAATATGAAGTAAGTTACTTAAATTATTACCTTTTCTTTGTCCATGTGTAACCTTATATTGTACTTGGTAGAATTCTTAGAACAGCATATACAATGTAAGCAATTTGTTTATCATAGTTAATTTTTGTTATATAGAATAATGTCCTTCATTGTGACATTATATGCAAAAGTTGCATTGCAAATGTGTGAACTCCCTTTCTTACCTCTTAGGGGATCTTTTAGTAACTCTGTGTTACTATACATGCTCATTTCTGTTTGTTTCTATTTTTAGGAAAGCCTGGCTAAGCAAGGTTGGGAGTCCTAGTTCTCGCATCGACCGGACAGACTTTTCTAATGAAAAAACCATCTCTAAACTGGAATACTCTAATTTTAGTATTCGATATTAATGGGAGAAAAATAACAATTGTAAAGTTACATTGCCGGAAATAAAACACATTCTTAAATTTGTAGTAGTAGGATTAAAAATGGGAACTTTCTGTTCTGGAAACCTCAGAATTATATGTTACTAAAATATCTGAAACTGAAAAACTTTTACCCACCTATGTTTTTAGCAAGAAGAAACCAAATATTATAAAATAAAATGTTGTAAAGTATCAGATATGATCATTCAAGTGAAGTATTGTCTTATGGAGTCATTAATTTCAGAAAACATTACAGTATACATGTTATTCGGATAGACATGAAATAAAGTTAGCTATCTAAAATTATCTTTAGGTACTGTTGGCTAATAGGGTGAATTTTAATGTCATCTGAATAATAAGTTACTATTAGAGTTGAGTAATTTGTATTGCCATTGAAGTCTTAAAAATGGTTAAAATAACTGTGTGTGATGATCACTGTAGTCAGAAAGTAACAGCAATAGAGTTAGTGTGCAGAATTCTGGTAAACCCAGGCCTGAGTCAGGACTAAGCTAGAGCTACTTGGCATGTTTGTCCTCATTGTTCTGTAGAGTGGAGAGGCAGGCTGGGTGACAGCAGCTAGAAGAACTTGTTTCAGTACAGCAAGCTTCAAGACTTGTATCTACTCCCTCCAGCTGCAATCCTATGACTAAAAACACTGGGAGTCTAAATAAGTCACCTAAACTTGGACTATCAATTGGGGGTCTTCAAATGATAATAAGGCAACATAATATTTGAAGATAAGGGTTAATTTCTATACCATGGAACTGTAATATTGAATAGGAAAGACCTTTAACAGAAAATACTGTTTCAAATGTGTATATAATACATATGTTCTTCAATGATTTCTATATTGGTCTTTCGAGACAGAGTTTTTCTGCATTGCTCTGGCTGTCCTGGAACTTGCTCTGTAGACCTCAACTCACAGAGATCCACCTGCCTGTGCCTCCCAAGTGCTAGGATTAAAGGCATATGTACCACTACCCAGCAATTTTATTTATTTTTATTGCATTGTGCATGTGCATTGTGTGTGAATGCAGAAATGCTTGTTCCGTGATGTGTATAGAGGTCAGAGGACAATTTTTCGTAAGCCATTTCTCTCCTTCTACCTTGTATGTGTGTCCTAAGGTGTCAGGATTATGTAACAAGTGCTTTTATCACTGTGGTCCTGATTTTCACATTTTTATAATGGAAGCCTCCATTAAAACAGAACTTTATGTAGAATTGAACACATAAAAGAAATTGGTTGCTGTGTTTTGTTGTTGTTGTTTAGCACAGCTGGTATGATTGAAATGGAATGGAGAGGCCCCTTGAGTTTGGCCTCTCCTTCCTTGATTTTTGGTCTATTTCAAATCCCTTGGAAATGCAGGCTGGAAACTACCATCCTATCCATGTAGCAGATTACACTGCTATATGTAGTATGAGTCATGTGCCTTAGACTGTGCCTCCAAGTCTCTTCTACCTGCTGCATGGTGAGAACTGAGAAAAAGGAGTAGAGGTGGGACGTCTCATTCGTAGAGGAGTAGAAGTTCATTCCATGGATTGTAATAACATATCACGTGTACATAAGACAGTGCAATGTTGGGAAATGACTTTCTATATAACCTAAAAAGAAAGAAACATTCCTATTATTTGAGACTATCATGATGACAAGCAGTATATTTATTGGGTAGTTTAATTTTATTCTGTTCTATTTCCCTACTCCATGTGAAGGAAAGCAGACATGATTTTGTGTTCCCTTTCATTGGGGAGGGTTTTGATGCCAGGTGCATCTGATGACTTTTCTTCTAAGGTTTCATTTTAAGAAAGCATTGCCAGTGGTGGCGCATGCCTTTGATCCTACCACTCAAGAGGCAGAAGCAGGCAGATCTCTGAGTTCAAAGCCAGCCTGGTCTATAGAGTGAGTTCCAGTAAAGCCAGAGCTACACAAAGAAACCCTATCTTGAAAAACAAAATGATGAGGGGAGGGGGGACATTGTACTGTGGGTGTGGACAAAAATACATACTGGGTCTTCACTGGGTAAAAGAGAAGCAGCAATGTTGAGACCTAAGGGAGCAAAGGATTATCTCAGATTTTGGAAACAGCCAAGAAGCTGCACTTTTCCCATGTCATGAAAACCTGTACCTTTCTTTCTTCCAGAAGCCCCTCTAGGGAGATCAGTAGGATGCAATAGGCACTCCAGGCACTACCAAGATTCTTATCCCCAAAGTACTGCAAAGCATCTACAATCACTGAAGTGGCTTAGGTTGTAGTCACAGTAAATGACAGACACTTGAGACCTGGGACACTTTCTTATCTAAGGCCTCTTACGTGTTCCTTCTGAGAAAGGAACACACATGGAAACAGACTTAACTTCCCAGCTCACAGACAGCAGTAGAAAGAGGAAGATAGATATGTCTCCCCGTTCATGTTTGGAATAAAGATCTGTATTTCTCTGTATGTATGAAGGCTCAGTGGTGTAAAAAATATGTATATATGATATGTGACATTTTACATAAGTCCTTTAGTAGTTCTCTTAACTCTTAAAATAATTACACCTTGCTGAAGCAATCTTCTATCTGCACAAAGTAAATCATACTAATGATTAATAAATAAATAACCTCTACTAGTGAGTAGAAATGCTGTAGGTAATGATTAAAAAATAGGTGTATATGAATGGGTAGAAAGCAAGATAAATAGGATAAAGCAATATACAAATGTGTTATAGAAACCAGATAAAACACCTTAAATTTTAATTTGTTGAATTTCATATTTAATCTATACAAGGATTTTTCATTTATATACAGTATTCCAGATGTTATAACAAGAAAGGATTATGTCAGATTAGACATTTTAAAAACTTAGAAAAATTTAAGGGGAAGATACTTAATTCAAAGACTATCGACTGGTACTTCAACACTCCTCATACCCACTCTGCCTGCCCTTTAAGCAACCAGAATCCCAAGCAACATGACTGACAAAATCATTTTTCATATTTATATAAAAGTTCCTATCTTTTTAAAAAACTCAGTCAAGAGGCTGCTGCACTCTTTGGAGGATCTAGGTTCAATTCTCAGCACAGACATAGTGACTCACAACTGTCTGTAATTCCAGTTCAGGGACATACAGGCAAAACAATGCAGACAAAACACTCAAATACGTAAAACAAGGAAAGCTCAGCGGGACTTGTTGACAGGAGAGGGAATATGGTAGAGAATGCCTCTTATGCAGCAAGCGATACCCCAGGAACAGAAAAAGAAAGCTCTCGGCTGTTTCTATCAGGAGGGGCATGAACCCAGGGTTCATCTAAAAGTAGCAGGTGTGCTATGAAGGCTGGTAACAATGCCCATTAATATGATTTTGTTGGAATCTGCTGGCCATTATGACTTTTTAAAAATATAATTTTATTCTCCCTTCCCATTCCTCACTCTAAACCCTTGCATGTACCTCCCCCCACTCTCTTTTAAATCCATGATCATTTTTTTTCATTAATTGATGTTACGTAAAACCTGTTATGACTTTTTTTGGAAATATATGTGTTACAAATATGGTTTATACATTAAGTCTTGCCATGACTATGGATACAGGTATCAGAAAATGTTCACCCTTCTGTAAAAAGAAAGTCTTCACTTGAGGAACTAAACACGGCATATCAGAGACTTTGCGTGGTTCAGGAGGCCTGCATTCTGGGCCCAATCCATCCTCTACTTAGCAGTGTCCTGGGATCCTCAGCTGCAGAGTCTAGAAGTTAGATCCTTCCCAGATGCAAGTGAGCCAGAGGACATCCAGGGGTGATGAAGGGAATCCAGAGAAAGCCACGAAAAAGATGTGGGTTGGTTCTTAGCCTCTGGTGCTGGTCCAGCCAGAGCAGAGCCACCCCTCAACCCATCCATGTATTAGGATTGCCCTGGACATTTTGTAAGCCAAATCCTGGGCCTGGGGTACAGCTCAGGTAGAGCACTTGCCCAGCATGTGCAGGCCTGAAACAGTACCCCAGAGAAGCAAACAAAACCAAAACAACCAAGACCCCAGGTTTAGTAACTTGGGAGTTTTCTAAGTTTTGCTCTGATTGCCTCTGGCAGGCTGACATAGTATGTAAACTGAACCATAAGCCATTTGTATTCAGAATACACATGCTATGCAGAAAGCACTATAGCAAACAAATTCTTACTTCTTACAGTAGCCACCGTAAAGATTCATGTCTCCAAGTTTGTTTTTATGTTATCTCTTATTTCTATTTTTATCTTAACAAAGATGGAAATTATGCAAGAAGAAATACAAATATGTAATTAGTGATTAATTTTTAAATGTTTTTTAAATTTATAAATGTTTATACATTTATAAATGTCATAGCAATTCCTAATATTTAGATCTTGGATAGGAGGTAGCTTTTTCTTAGTTATTTCACAGGTCTCTGTCGGGGAATGTTGATTTTGTTTGTTTGTTTGTTTTATTCCTCATGTGTGCTAGGTAAACTCTACCACTGAACCCTACCTCTGGCTATGGTTTGTGATTGACAATAAAACCAAGTTCTGATGATTTTTTTTTAAATTAAGATTAAAAAGTCTAGTTCTTATGTGAGCAGGCTTTCAACAGGAAGTGGTTTATTTTCCCCTTTTCAGGGAATCTAGATTATCCTTTCTCCTCTGCTAGAAAAAAAAAATCAGTATGCATTCTAGTTAGATATTCCAGATGCATCTTTCATCTTCAAAGTACATTTTTATTTTATGAGTTTTATTTCCACTTTTCATGATAAATGCTGAAAGTAACAAGAAATGTAGTCTTTCTCCCTTTCTTCCTTCCATTTCCCTCCCTCCCTCGCTCCCTCCCTTCCTCTCTCCCTCCCTCTTCATCCTTCACACATCTTAGATGATGTCTGGAGGAAGTCAGAAGACTCAGGAAAGAGATGTTAGAGTGTTAGAGATGGAGTTTCTATTTCAGACCTCTAAAAAGTGAAATTTATTGTTGTGGATAATCTTTTTGTACACTGTGAAGATGTGTCTTTGTTTTAGCTCATCTACCTAAGGTACTTTCTGATTGGGTTAATAAAGACCTGAATGGCCAATAGCTAGGCAGGAGAGGATAGGTGGGTCTTTCATGGAGAAAAGAGAACTCTGGGGAAGAATCTAAGAGGTGGGGAATTGGCCAGTGAGACAAGGAAGAAGTTGGATGTATAGTGCTGAGGAGAGGTAACAAGCCACATGGAAGAATATAGATCAATATAAATATATGTTTTAAGAACTAGTTGGGAACAAGGCCAAGTTTTCATAATTAATAAGAAGTCTCCATGTCATTATTTGGGAGCTGGTGGCCCAAAGAAAGTCCAATTATAAATCATTATTTCACTCTACAAGTATGAAGGTACAATTTCTACCAAATTCATCTGGATGAAAAACATGCCTACAAAACTCAATCAGGAAATCTGCACAAAGAGTGTACTGCCTACATCACATTGGAGATGTAGGATGGATATCAACCAAAGGAGAAATATATGGAATAGGAACCTCGACAATGTGAAAGGTGATTTTTCAAGGAAGTTTAGAAGAATCAGCCTTTCTTTCTTCACTGATCCTGATTACCACACTTTCTTCCACTTAAGTCACAGCACCCAAGGAAAACATGGTGGTGGTATAATGAGCTGTTCTTTTAGTCAAAGCATGGCATTTGAGCAAAGAAAAGAGCCTCAGAGGCAGAATCTAGGAGAAAATGTTGAAGGATGTCAGCAGCAGTGATGAAAGTAGAGAAAAGCAAGGGGTGCTTGCTGCAAAACAAAGGCTGCATCCAGGCTGGAGGGAGTGGGTTGTGGGCCAGAACAAGTACACAAAAAGCACCCCCTGGCCAGATAGGAGCTTATATTTCTTCACTTGAGTTGTAAACTCATAAATGCTCACTTTGTAATTAAAATCTACAAAGTATTCTGTACGGCTTATTATATGTATTATACATGCCATAATTGAAAGAGAAAGAAAAAAAAAACTAATGATACTACAAGTGCCATAGCACAGTATGGGTTAGGGCAGATCAGCCGTGCTAAGACTTTGAACACAAGAGGAATATACTTTTCTTTTGGCAAATACAGGCCAGTATATAAATAAACTTTCCTCATTGAGATATGAATGCTAATGAAAACAAGCCTTACAAGTCACACAAAGCCCTACAGCCCAAGGTAAAGGGTGCATTGTCTTTTAGAACAGCGGATGTGCATACCTCTGAAAGTGATTTGTTGTTGGAAGAAACATTTCAGGAAACATCTGTTGATTCACTCTGTAGCACACAATGAGAATTGACCTCTGCCAAAGAAAAGCAGAGCACCTTTGGAGAGAATGTATACAAATTATGATAAAATAGATGGATTGAGAAACTTAGCTGGAATGAGTAAGCACCTGCCATCAGAACTGTACCCCTCCCTGGATTCTGTACCCCATGACCCTTCCCCAGGCCAACTTCATCCTAACTGGTCCCTGGCCCTGCTGCTGCTGGGCCCTGTCCCCAACTCCAGCAGACTTCCACCACTAAGGTTCAGACCACACCAGCCTGCCCTGTCCCATCTCAGCACCAGCACCACTGCTGGTCCCTACCCCCAACTTCAGAGGAATTCCACAGCTCTGGTGCAGCCCTCATCAGTGGTTGATGAGCAGGTGAGTAACCTGCCTGCCAGCTGGACTGCTGCCACCCCCTGGATTCTGCTCCACCAAGACCCACACCATCTCATTATCCTCCCTGTGGCCGGCCCTTCCCAGAACTCCAGCAGACTCCATAGGTCCAGACACAGCCCACACCAGTTGGAAGAACAGACGCCATAGGCCCATGTAGAGTCACATCACTTGGAAGAACAGCCCCAGAAGCTCTGCCAGAAGACAGGCTGGTCCTAGGTATCCCAGAAGATGACTCAGGCTTTACTGGAGGCCAAGCTGGGTCTAGAGACCCAAGAAAACTTCAGCTTAACTGAGGCCAGACCAGATCAAGGGATCCAAGTCCCCCCCAAACCCCCAATGGAGACATCCTACTGGACATGAAGACTCACCAGTCACCAAAACCCTTGGCCATTTAGACCTGGAGATGAGAGGGGAAACAGAAACCAAGGAACAAAACACCCATCCAACAAAGACAAACAGGAATCAACACCTAGACCTATAATCATCCCAAACCCAGATGCCTAAACACCAGTGTAGGAACACAATCTTACCACCAGAACCCAGCTATCCTACAGCAGCAAGACCAGAACATTCCAACACAGCTAAAGCATAAGAAAATGACCTTAAAACATAAATTTATGGGGATGATAGAGGTCCTTAAAGAGGATATGAAATAATCCTTTAAAGAAGTTGAGGAAAAGACAACCAAAAAATTAGAGGAAATCAATAAATCTCTTAAAGAATGTCAAGAAAACCAAGAAAAAATAAACAGTTGATGGAAACATATAAAACTGCTCATGTGGGAGACCACCTGGGTAACCAGCTCCCACATTTTACCCCAGGGTGCTCTTGAGGAGAGAGGGATAAGAGATATAGATAGAAGGATAGAAGGGAGATAAACAGATAGAAACACAGGATAGCCTTGGGAGGGCCTGGATCCTAATCCACCAGCTTCTTCTGTCTCTTCTAAAGGGCTATTTATAGGAATGCCAAGGGATGGAGCAAAAGACCTCCCCCTAGCTCAGCCAAGTGCAGACCCTTTCCAATCACCTGGTAATCATGTACATGGTCAAACAATCCTCTAATGCAGCTCTGCTGGGTAAAGTAAGCTCAGATCTCATTAGAAAACCTGTGTGGGCCTCCACATGCTCAAGACCTAAATATGGAAATAGAAGTAATAAAGAAAAAACAAACTGAGGGAATTTTGGAAATGGAAAATCTGGGTAAGTGAACAGGAACTACAGATGCAAGCATCACCAACAGAATACAAGAGATAGAAGAGAGGATCTCAGGCATTGAAGATATGATACAGGAAATAGATTCATAGGTCAAAGAAAAAGTTAAATCTAAAAAATCCCTAACACAAAACATCCAAGAAATCTGGGACATTATGAAAATACCAAACCTAACAATAATAGAAATAGAAGATGGAGAAGAATCCCTGATCAAAGTCAGAAAATATATTTAACAAAATCATAGAAGAAAACGTCCCTAATCTAAAGAAAGACATGCCTGTAAAGGTAAAAGAAGCTAACAGAACACCAACTAGACTAGACCAGAAAAAAAGGTCCTGTCATCACATAATAATCAAAACACTAAGCATACAGAATAAAGAAAGAATATTAAAAACTGCAAAGGAAAAAGGCCAAGTAAAAGGCAGACCTATCAGAATTATATCTGACTTCTCAATGGAGACTAAAAGCCAGAAGATCCTGGACAGATGTCTTGCAAACTCTAAGAGACCATGGATGCCAGCACAGACTACTATATACCCAGTAGAGCTTTAAATCACCATAGATGGAGAAAACAAGATATTTAATGACAAAATCAAATTCAATCAGTATCTATCCACAGATCCAGCCCTACAGAAGGTACTAGAAGGAAAACTGCAACCCAAGGAAGTTAGCTATACCCACAAAAACACAGGCAATAGATAATCCCACACCAGCAAAACCCCAAAGAGAGAAACACATACACCACCACCACCACCAACAACAACAACAACAGCAACAACAACAACAACAAAATAACAGGAATTGACAACCACTGGTCATTAATATCTCTCAACATCAATGGACTCAATTTGCCAATAAAAAGACATAGGCTAACAAAATGCATATGAAAACAGGGTCATCCTTCTGCTGTGTCAAAGAAACACGCCTCAATATCAAAGACAGACATTACCTCAGCATAAAGGATTTTAAAAAGATTTTCCAATCAAACAGACCTAAGAAGCAAGCTGGTGTAGCTATCCTAATATCTAACAAAATAGGCTTCAAACTAAATTCAGTTGAAAGAGATGGAGAAGGACATTTCATATTCATCACAGGAAAAATCCATCAAGATGAAGTCTCAATTTTGAACATCTATGCCCCAAATACAAGGGCACCGAAATTTGTTTTGATAAAAAAAAAAAAAAAAAAAACATACTAAAGCCTAAATCACATATAGAATAGAATACCACATATGAATAGTGGGAGACTTCATCACCCCACTCTCACTAATGGACAGGTCATCCAGACAAAAACTAGGTGGAGAAATAACAAAATTAACAGATGTTATGACTAAAATTGACCCAACAGATATCTACAAAACATTTCACGCAAACAGTGAAAAATATACCTTCTTCTCAGCACCTCATAGAACCTTCTTCAAATTGACCACATACTCAGTCACCAAGCAAGTCTTAACAGATACAAAAAAATTGGAATAATCCCCTGTATCTTATCAGATCACCATGGCTTAAAGCTGGAGTTCAACAACAACACAAACTACAGAAAGACTAAAAACTCATGGAAACTGAACAATTCTCAACTGAATTATCACTGCATCAAGGAAGAAATAAAGAAGAAAATTAAAGACTTCTTATAATTCAATGAAAATGAATGCACAGCATACCCAAATTTATGGGACACAATGAAAGCAGTACTAAGAGGAAAGTTTATAGCATTAAGTGCCTGCATAAAGAATTTAGAGAAATCTCATACTAGAAAGTTAACAGCACACCTGAAAGCTCTAAAAGAAAAAGAAGCAAGCACACCCAAGAGGAGTAGATAGTGGAAAATAATCAAACTGAGAGCTGAAATCAATAAAATAGACACAAAGAGAACAATACAAAGAACCAATGAAACAAAGAGTTGGTTCTTTGAGAAAACCAATGATAGATAGACAAACTCTTATCCAAACTAACCAAAAGGCAGGAAGAGAATATCCAAATTTTAAAACTCAGAAATGAAAAGGGGGCCATAAAAACAGATTCTGAAGAAATCCAGAGAATCATTAGGTCATACTTCAAAAACCTGTACTCTACAAAATTGGAAGATCTAAAAGAAATAGACCAATTTCTTGATAAGTGCCACATACCAAAATTATATCAAGACCAGATAAACAATTTTAATAGACCTATAACCCTTTAGGAAACAGAAACAGCCATTAAAAATCTTCCCACAAAAAAAAAGCACAGGGCCAGATGGTTTTAGTACAGAATTCTATCAGACTTTCAAAGAGCTAATACCAGTATTCCTCAAACTATTCCACAAAATAGAAACAGAAGGAATGTTGCCATATTCTTTATGAGGCCTCAGTCACCCTGATACCCCAAACACACAAAACCCAACAAAGAAAGAAAATTACAGACCAATTTCACTCATGAACATTGATGCAAAATACTCAATAAAATACTGGCAAACCAAATCCAAGAACACATCAAAAAGATCATCCACCATGATCAAGTAGGCTTAATCTCAGAAATGCAGAGATGGTTCAACATATGAAAATCTGTCAATGTAATCCACCATACAAACAAACTGAAAGAAAGAAAAACACATGATCATCTCATTAGATGCTGAAAAAGCCTTTGACAAAATCCAACACCTTTTCATGATAAAAGTCTTGGGGAGATTAGGAATACAAGGAACATACCTAAATATAATAAAAGCAATATACAGCAAGCTGATAGCCAACATCAAATTAAATGGAGAGAAACTCAAAGCATTTCCACTAAAATCAATATGCTTTAACTCTCTCCATATTTATTCAATATAGTACTTGAAGTTTTAGCTAGAGCAATAAGACAACAAAAGGAGATCAAGGAGATACAAATTGGAAAAGAAGTCAAAGTATCACTATTTACAGATGACATAATATATGTATATAAGTATACATAAGGGACCCCAAAAATTCTGTCATGGAACTCCTACAGCTGATAAACACTTTTAGTGAAGTGGCTAACTATAAGATTAACTGAAAAAAAATCAGTAATCCCCCTATATACAAATGATAAATGGGCTGAGAAAGAAATCAGGGGAACAACACCCTTCACAATAACCACAAACAATATAAAATATCTTGGAGTAACACTAACAAAGCAAGTGAAAGACCCATATTATAAGAGCTTCAAGTCTTTGAAGGAAGAAATTGGAGAAGATATCAGAAGATGGAAAGATCTCTCATTCTCATGGATCAGTAGGATTAACATAGTAAATATGGCCATCCTACCAAAAGCAATCTACAGAATCAACACAATCCTCATCAAAATTCCAACACAAATCTTTACAGACCTTCATATAGAAAAACAAAAAAACCCAGGATAGCCAAAACAATCCTGTACAATAAAAGAACTTCTGGAGGTATCGTTATCCTTGATTTCAAGCTCTACTACAGAGCAATAGTAATAAAAACAGCTTGTGTATTGGCATAAAAACAGAAAAGTGGGTCAATGGAATCAAATTGAAGACTGAGTTGTAAATCTACACACCTATGGACACCTGATTTTTGACAAAAAAAATTATACAATGGAAAAAAGAAAGCATCTTCAATAAAAGGCATAACTGGATGTTGGCATGTAGAAGAAGATCCATACCTATCACCCTGCACAGAACTCAAGTCCAAGTGGATCAAAGAACTCAACATCCAGTTACAATGAACCTGACAGAAGAGAAAGTGGGAATAGTCTTGAAAGCACTGGCACAGGAGACAACTTTCTGAATATAACACTAATAGCACAGACACTAAGATTGACAATTATTAAATAGGACTTCATGAAACTGAAAAGCTTCCGTAAGGCAAAGGACATTGTCAATAGGACAAAACAGCAGCCTACAGAATGGGAAAAAATCTGCACCAACACCCCATCTGACAGAGGGCTGATTTCCAAAATATATAAAGAACTCAAGAAACTAGACAGCAACAAAGTAAATAATCCAGTTAAAACATTGGATACAAATCTAAACAGAATTCTCAACAGAGGAATCTCAAATGTCCAAGAAACGTTTAAAGAAATGTTCAACATCCTTAGCCATCAGGGAAATGCAAATCAAAACCAACTCTGAGATTCCACCTTACACCTGTCAGAATGGGTAAGAGATCAAAAGCACAAATGACAGCTCATGCTGGAGAGGGTGTGGAGCAAGTGGGACACTCCTCCACTGCTGATGGGACTGCAAACTTGTACAGCCACTTTAGAAATCAATATGGTGGCTTCTCAGAAAATGGGGAATTGATCTACCTGAAGACACAGCTATACCACTCTTGGGCACATATACCCAAAGGATGCTCCATCCTATCACAAGGACACTTGCTCAACTATGTTCATAGCAGCTTTATTCATAATAACCAGAAACTGGAAACAACCTAGATTTCCATCAACCCAAGAATGGATAAAGAAAATGTAGTACATTTACACAATGGAGTATTACTTGGAGTATTACTCAGCTATTAAAAACAATGACATCAGGAAATTTGAAGGCAAATGGATGGAACTAGAAAAAATCCTGAGTAAGGTAACCCAGACCCAGAAAGACAAGCATGGTATGTACTCACTCATAAGTAGATATTATCTGTAAAGCAAAGGATAACCATGCTACAGTCCACAAACCCAGAGAGGCTAGGTAACCAGGAGGGCCCAAAGGGGATACATGGATCTCCCTGGGAAGGGGACATAGAAGACATCTCCTGGGTAGAATGGGGGTGGATGGGAATGGGAACTTGAGGGATTGGGTTGTGGAGTGGATGAGGGGAGAGTATTCAAAGAGATGACTGAAAAGGGGGCGCATTTGGGGGTCAGGTAGAAACCTGATCCAAGGGAAACGCCCACAAATCTACAAGGATGACCCTAACTAATACTCCCAGCAATAGTGGATAGGAAGACTGAACCGGCCATCGCCTATGATCAGACTGGTGTCTACCCCAACTGTCATCAGAGAGCTTTCATCCAGTAACTGACAGAAACAGATACAGAGACCCACAGCCAAACGTTATGTGGAGCTCATTGAACCCTGTGGAAGAGACAGAGGAAGGATTGTAGGAGCCAGAGGGGTCAAGGACACCACAAGAAAACCCACAGAATCAACTACCCTGGCTAATAGGAACTCACAGTCTAAACCAACAGAGCCTGCATGGGACCAGCCTAGGCTCAATACATATATGTGACAGTTGTGTAGCTTGGTCTACTTGTGGGACTCCTAACAATGGGAGCAGGGGCTGTTCCTTGGTGCCTTGGCTGGCACTTGGGAACCTATTCCTCATACTGGATTGTCTTGCCCAGCTGAATATAAGAGGAGGCGGAGGTGCTTAGTCTTACTGCAACTTGATATGCCATGCTTTGTTGATACCCATGGGAGACCTGCCCCTTTCTGAACAGAAACAGAGGAAGAGTGGAATGGGGGAGAGGATGAGAGGAGAGGAGGGTGAGGAAACTGTGGTAGGGATATAAAATAAATTAAAAAATTAATTTTAAAAAAGAAAATTAGCTGAAGGTGGGGCACTGTGGTACACTCCCCTTTAATGACAGCACTGCAGAGGCAAAGATAGGTGGGATGTAAAGATTATACCTGAGGAACAGGCAACACACACACTTTAAAAATAGAGTCAAAGTCCATAATGGAATTATTACAGCCAACAGCAAAATGTGTTACCAACATGGAGCTGTGCCTGCCAAACCAGCTGATCATCAGAAGTTTGGGGACAGTAGGGTAGGGGAACAGGATTGGACGGAAGTCATATCATGCCATACCTTAGCTCAGAACGTTCTTGGTGTCATCTTCTTACCCTCTGTAAACACAAGAATCGTTCCAAGTGCCCAGCAGGCCCGCACCGTCAAGCCTGCCCTTCTAGCTTTCCACTCATTGTTTGCTCTGCCCCAGCTTGTTCATGCCACTCTGGCCATAGAAGGCTCCTAGTAATGAGTTATCCCAGGCTTTTCTGCTTACCACTTACTCTCATGTAAATGCTTTCGGTAAGCACAGGCATGGCTCAGCTACTTCCTTCTGTCACTCTATCCATGTCCCTTACCTGTCACCACATTTGACTGTAAAATACTCACTCTTCAGTCTCTCGTCAACACCTTCATTTTCCACAAGGAGCTTATCTATTGTCATTCACCCCCCCAAAGAAAGCTGAAGGGGACACGGCTGTGCCCTGGGGGTCAGTAACACCTATGACAGCATGTAGCCATTGTCAATGCCCAGCAGTAAATATTAAATATAAGACCAAGGACTCAGCATAGAAGATAGAAGTGAGACCATGTACTCATCACTATCAGTAGGACATGACTAAAGTGATGACTGTGTGAACTGAAGTCACCATGAGAAAGCCTCACCTGTGTGAAAAACTCCACAGGCTTGCTAACGTAACAGAACTTCCATGATTGTGGACAGTTGGAATATTGCAGGCACTGAGGCACATTATCTTTGGTTATTTTTGGCCTGCTTAGTAGCTATTCATTGCCCAGCTTTACATTTGGCCCCCAGATCTGTATTTGACCTAATATCTTTGTGACTACTAAGTAAAAATTCTTCTTGGAATGTACAAACAAGACCTCTTGCTTCCAGCAAACCAAAAATTAAGAGTGTCATCAGATGAATTCTGAGGCCTATAGCAGAGATTTCCCTTCTTTGTGTAACTGCCCAACCTGATGTTCCCAAAAATGTCTTTTAAAAATATTATGATTTCTAACTTTTTATCTGGGGCAGCGTGAATCCATGTTCTTGGGCTCTGGCCACCTCTCTTTGGCTCCAGAATAAACTGTCTCTGAATCCCTTTTGAGCAGAGAACTGTGTTTTTGTAGCGATGATGACAAGAGACATAAAGTGACGACAGCTCTACCAACCACAGCGTGACAAACCCTAGGGCAGCTCGCCTTTGCCGAACAGCTGAACAAAATATACATACAAATGTACATACAAAACGCTTGTGTCCCCTGAAAAGGGAAGTAGGAGTTCTGCTTGGAGGTAACTTCCAGACAGCAAATCACGGAACGGGGACTTGGAACTGTGCGGAGGGCAAGAGACGGAAAGGAATCGAGGGAGTCTCAGGTTGGTAGAACTCGCAGGGCAGAGCCCTGGAAAGGCGGGGGAAGCTTCAGAAATATTCACAGGTATTCCCTGGAGTTTTCGATGCCTCTGAGCCACGCATGTGCAGAATGAATTTCCACAAAGACACAGGGGGAACTGTAAAAAGAAGAAAATGCTAATGTTGGCACAGAGCTGAGAAAGGAGAAACCGGAAGTAGATCATGCTCCGGGATTGTTCTAGACCTATTACAGGAAACCCAAAAAACAGTACTGGAAGAAGCCGACTAATCTGCAGATAACTCATACTGCCAAACAAAACCTAACCCTGAAGGAAGGAAAGAAATGCCAGGTTCTCAGTTCTTAGCTTTTAGAATACTCACCGTTGAAATTCAGAGTGACAACTGGAAACTGTCAGCCTAGTATTCTACATCTAGTGAAAATTTAAAAACAAACAGACAAAAACAGATGTACCAAATCTGGAAAAAAATAATTTCCAACAGATCTGAGCTGTAAGAAATCTATCGGCCCCCAAACGACACTAAACATAAACTCTTTAACCCCCCAGAAAGCATTAAAAATGGTAAGTCAATGAGTGTTTTTCTCATTAAACTGAAAAAAACAAAAAGTGTTGAAAACAGCAAAGGTAAAGAAAGCACCGTAGGCCATGGGCTCCTGGCACACTGGAGCACTACACAATATGCAGTAAATAGAGCTCCTGCTGGGGCTGAGCCGGCTGCCCAGCGCTGCACGTACTGTATTAGCGGTGGTTCTCAACCTATGGGCCACAACGAGCCCTTGGAGATCAAATGGCCCTTTCACAGGGGTCACATATCAAATATCCTGCATATCAGATATTTACATTATGTTTCGTAACAGTAGCAAAATCACAGTTATGAAGTAGCAATGAATAATTTTATGGTTGGGGGTCACCATAACATGAGGAATTAGATTAAAGGGTCATAGCAGAGGAAAGCTGACAACCATATAATGTGAACTCGGATTATGATAAATTTGTGCTTTGCTAATGCTAGACTTTTTAAACACTTACAAATTTAAATTTTTAGTTATATGTCATATTTCTTTTTTTGTTTTGGGGGGATTTTTTTGTTTGGGTTTTGTTTGGTTTTTTTGTTTTGTTTTGTTGGTTTTGGTTTGGTTTTTTGTTTTGTTTTGTTTTGTTTTGTTTTTTTACAAGATGGGATTTCTCTGTGTAGCCTTGTTGTCCTGAAACTCACTCCAGAGACCAGGCCAGCCTTGAATTCAGGGATCCACCTGCCTCTGCCTCCTGAGTGCTGGGATTAAAAATGTGCACCACCACTACCCAGACATACTTCTTAATTTAGCCAGAAATTGTATGTGTGTGGATATTTGTCAAAATTCAAGGAATTACAGCCTCGGGTGCACTTTATATAAATTTTACATCCAATGTACTAGAGACTGTGTCTCACGATGCAGATCTGGCTGGCCTGGAACTCCCCTAGAAACCAAACTCAACTCCCAGCCCTCCTGCTTTCTGCTTTCTAGCACCAGGATCAGAGCCATGCCTGGATGAGGTTTGGTTGGCTTGGTTTAACATTTGAGAATTTTTTAAAAGAACCCAGTAAAAATTAAAAAAGAAAAATATAATTGCTGAAGTTATAAATGTAGATGCCACATCAAACAACAGATTAAATGCCATTGAAGAGAACACTAGTAAGCTAGAGATGGATTTGGGGAAATTGTTGAAAGACTGGATGAGATTAGACACACCATCAAAGGAATGCAAAGCCTTTAAATTCTATCATTAATTTCTCAAAAAGAAAAGGATGAAAGAGGAATGGTTACAGTGGTAGGTAATTCTGTGAAACTGAACCCCAATTCTGACCTACCCAGAAGGCAGAATAGCATTTTAAACACTTGCAGGTGAACACGGTGTGATGGCATAAATAACAGAAAATCTTCCACAGTGACTTAGATATAGGCCACCGCTGGAGCAAGTGTGCAAGCCAGAGAAGTCTTTAGAGAAGAGACCACCATCAACCAGAAATTTTTAAGTGTGAGAGGACAAAGGATAATGACAGTCTCAGAAAAGTTATTCTGGTACTATGAATCCACTTATAGGTAAAAATTCAGAAAGCAAAGCTGTGTACAAATGTTTTCATCAAAACTATACATTGGGTTTATGTAACTGGAGTTTTCTCCAGTCCTGCCTGACCCACGGTCAGGACAAATTTCTCTCACCTGCCAGTCCTGCAGCTGCTCAGACCCAACCAAGTAAACACACAGAGACTTATATTGCTTACAAACTGTATGGCCATAGCAGGCTTCTTGTTATCTAGTTTTTATAGCTTAAATTAACCCATATCTATTAGTCTATAAGTTGCCATGTAGCTTGTGGCTTACCCGTACCTTACATCTCGCTTTTCATGGCAGTGGCTGGCAACGTCTCTCTGTCTTAGCCTTTCACTTCCCAGAATTCTCCTCTCTCCTTGTCCCACCTATACTTTCTGCCTGGCTACTGGCCAATCGGCATTTTATTTATACAGAGCGATATCCACAGCAGGTTTACTCTGTATAAATTTTTTTGTGTACATAAATATTTTTGTATATATACTTTTGTGTGTATACACAACATATGTATATATATTTTGTCTTAGTTAAGGTTTCTATTGCTGCAATGAATACCATGACCAAAAAGCAAGTTGGGGAGGAAAGTGTTTATTTGGCTTACACTTCCACATCATAGTCTATGACTGAAGGAAACCAGGGCAGGAACTCAAGCAGGGCAGGAACCTAGAGGCAGGAGCTGATGCAGAGGCCATGGAGGGGTGCTGTTTACTGGCTTGCTCCCCATGGGTTGCTCAGCCTGCTTTCTTATAGAACCCAGGACCACCTATGGTGATATTTTATTTGTACTGAAATGTGATTTTATTTGTATGTTAATAAATAAAGTTGCCCGGGGGTCAGAGCTATTAGCAAGCCATAGCGAAAGCCGGGTGGTGGTGGCACACGCCTTTAATCCCAGCACTTGGTAGGCAGAGCTAAGTAGATCTCTGTGTGTTCAAGGATACAGCCAGCATTGGAGACACACGCCTTTAATCTCAATACCAACCATAGAAGACCTGGAGGTCTGTACAGACAGGCAGTGACAAGGCGGTCATGTGGTTGGGTTTACAATCAATGAGAAGGCAAAACAGAAAGTCTTTATAAAGACTTACACACAGGAAGTAGTTCTCTTGGCTGAAGAGGATCGCTGAAGCAGGAAGGGTAAGGCTCTTAGCTCTGACCTCTTGGGCTTTTATCTTTACATTGGCTCTGTGTTTCTTATTTAATAAGA